>PVKZ01000441.1:284651-568476 GCA_004027375.1 Macroglossus sobrinus
TTACTTCCTGAAATTTCATAATAATTTCAGTAAAGAGTGGTGGTTTGATTTTCTCTAAACTCTAAAACCAAACAAACAAACAAACAAAAGTGAGAGAATTTTGCAATAAATTCTTGGGATCTTGAAAGCAGGTGGACAATATCACATTATTCAATGGAGCCAAGGATGTTGAACTTGGACTACCCATGAGAAAAGCTGAAAATGAAACTGATTTATTCACACAAGAACTAGGATACCCTGAAATGTCAGGAAAGTTTGTCTTAAATTTAGAAAAAAAAATGTTATAGACTTTAAGACATATTTGGATACCCAGATCTCCTCCCCAAGTCATCACAACTAGGAAGTTGTTTCATTTACATCTTTAGAGATGTAGCACCAGGGATAGCAGACAAAATGCATACTTAGGAGAATGTATTTAGACTTCCAAACCAAATTGCTCATGGTCCATTCTCAGAACAGAGATTTCATAAAAGCTGTCATTAAAATTCTGAAGAAGATAAATAAGTATATAACATCTATACAATACAATAAAAATATATATATGTGTGTGTGTATATATATATGTATATATGTGTGTGTGTTGTGTGTATGTGTGTTTATGAGTGTGTATAACCTTTAAGAGAATTTAAAAACATTTCATAGAGTTAAAATTATAGCACAACTGAAAGCAATTCAACAAAAAAATTAGGAAGTGTAATTTAAAAAACACTAACTGAAAATAGAGCACAAACAGAAGAAAAGTAAAAAATATAAAATAAAACATTATTTACATAAAGTTTAGAGGAGTAGTTCTTGATTTCTAGCATCTGAACATTAGAAACACCCAAAGCAAACCATATCATAAAATTTTAGAACATTGCAAACCAAAAGTACCTCTTTAAAGTTCCACAGAAAAATAAAACAAAATGAAGTAAGACAAGAAACAAGGTTTAGAATGGATGGCACCTGCATTCTAATTAGCAACTGGAAATAAGGTAAAACACTTTTATTCTTTAACCCTTGCAATCTGTCACCTATGTGACTAGAAAAATTGCACTCTCCAATGACTGGCATCTTATATATGCTAAATATCTTTTTCAGGCCTCATTCTTGTAGAGAAGGCAAAAATTGAAAATGTTAATAATTTTTTCCTTACAAATCTCATCTCTTATTTACTGCTTCCTGAGTAACTATATCAGTTAGGACAGGCTGAGTTTTGCTGTAATAACATCTCTGATATCTCACTGTCTTACAATGACACATGTTTATTTCTACTCTTGCTCATTGTCCATCTGGTTCAATTTTAGTCCTGTCTGATGTGGACCTCATTCAGGAATCTAAATTTATGGAGCATCTTTTAACAGAAACAGGGAACATAGAGGAGCATATGCTGGTTTGTAAAGCTTCCACCCAAGAATACTACGTGTCACTTCTACACAAAATTCCTAGGCTAAAGGAAATCATGTATGTGTTCAACAAGGCTGAGAGGCATAACCCTTCCTTGGAGGAGCTCTGAATCCTTACAAACAATGATAGTGTCTACCAGATCCACATTTCTACTCCTTGATAAAAAGCTCAACTTGTATACAATTATGTTGTCTCAAACTCAGCAGATCAAAATTTTAACTTTTCAAATATATCTTTAAACCAAGATGCATTTTCATCTTAATCATTTGTTAATAGTACATTCTTTGAATCACCACACAGTCTTAAAAACATTTTTTTCTCTTTACTAAATCTCAGACCTATGACTCTACTTTTCTACTCTTAAAATCACCACAATATTTATCATTATATCTATTAAAATAACTATATTAAAATAACTATATTCGCTATATATTTTAGAAAAAAAATATATTGTCAAAATGTTATTTTTAAGTTCTTTTATAATAACTAACTGCTTTCCAGACCTAATTCACCATAATAATCTTATGAGATAGATAATATTCTTTCTTGTTTTCTATTATTTAAATATTTGTATAATTTCATATAAAAGATCTCAAGATCTTTGAGAGAAAGGAAAGTCTTGCTGTCTGGCAATGTAAGGTGTTATGTGACAAAGTCGATCACAAAGCAAATTGAAATATAACTTTCATGACGAATAAAGTATAATCAATAAATGTGTAGGAAATGAGGAGAGATTAATTTTTCTAAGGACAAAACAAAGAGGAATGCTTTCTCTTGACATGGGATTTTGGCTAGAACAGAGACTAACTAGGGAGTAAACTTAAAATGATATAATGTTATATTTTGAAACAACAAGGGGAGGTAACAGTGATAATTAGTCAAAAGTTTAAATTATTTAAATAGAGATATAGAATTATTTAAACGAAAGCCAGGACATTCTTTTAAGATCACTTCAAATAAATGAGAATCCCAGTGTGTCAGTATTTTGAATATTCACTTTTCCTTATAACTGAGAAAGATTTGTTCATTTGAGGAAAATAGAAAAGAACAATAAGTAGAGTCGAAAGATTTTATAGCACATTATGAAATAAATGTCAAACAGTGATTCACTTATACTCCCCATATGCTAATTTACATATGAGTAATATGAGTTGCATATATCAAATTTTGTGACATTTATTTCAGGAAGCACTGTAAAACTTTCAACTGTGGGTAGAGCATTTACTTTGAATTTTATCTCAATAATGGTGTCATCACTGAATGTTGAAACAGCACAGGAAGCGCTGCCTATATTTTCTGTTCTTATGGCATTATGATTATATGGAGTTGTATATTTCTGTGTACCAACATTATCTCATCATTTGCATATATAATATAACGACATTGAAACAAATGAAACAAATGTGAATTGTTTCTTCGTACTTCATCAAATCTTAAGGTATATCTCCAACAAAAAAAAATGAAATTAAAATATAGATGGGAGAAGGATTCCTCTGGACAGTAGTATACTAAGGAAAAAAAAACTGCATTTAAGTCATATTCTAAATATCTTCTTTCAAAAATATTTAATAATGCAAATATGTTATATATCTCTATGTGTTAAAATGTAAGAAATTCCTAGTGAACTTTATAAAATAAAATCATTACCATTTTTTTGCATTAATATTTATTTAAAAATAAATACATTTTATTTTTAAAATGGTATTAAATATTTAATAATTTATTTGTATCAAATGACCAAAAATTTAATTTTAGGAATTAGTTCCCTCTCAAAAAAGGAAAAAAGAGAGAAATTAATTATACAGTTCTTATTAGTTAAGTAGTTTTGCAATTTTCAACCTGGTTGAAAAAAAGGTAGTTTTTAAATTAGACAACATGGGAAAATCAGAGTTCATAACAAAAATCCTACAGCTACACTAACTTCTGTTGTGGTGACATGACAAGAAATCCATAATTACCCAGATGCTTTATATTTATTCCTTCCAAGCTACTTGCTCATTTTTGCTTTCTTTCAGCATAATACAGTATCCTGATTCAAAAGAAAAGATATTTAGTGCTATTCAGGGATTAGTAGAGGTTTAAATGTTAATACTCTGCAAACACTATTTTTCTGAAGAATTCTCATTTAAATTCTTCTAGGGGCACTCAGAGTATATGCTGTGCTTAAAAAGGGCATTTGTGGAAAAAATACTATCTTGGGAATGCAAAATGCAACACACCACAATAATCTTTGAACATTATAGCACTCTGCCTTTTAGTGTTCTGAATACAGTAGACAGTACAATTATAGCTTAAGGGAGATATTTTACTTACGCAAATATTTACTGGAAGGTAAAATATTATTTTATTCATTTTAAATTATTTATATGTATAATATGAAATATAATTGTAGTATTGGTAAAAGTAGAGATCTACTTTCTTCACATCAACATATAGAGTAAAAAATATCAAATAAGATTAATTTTAAGCCAACTGAAAGTTCTCTCTCTTTCTCTGTCTCTGCCTCCCTCTCCTTCCCTTCCTTCTTCCCTACTACTCTTTCTTCCTTTTTCTTTCATTCTGTTTTCATTTTGTTTTCCATTCCTAGTTATTACAAACAAAACAATAGTCTTTTAATTAAGCAGAAACTTCTTCAATAGAGAACTGTTCATTGTAAATTTAAAAAAATAAAGAAAATAACACATGGTTCTTTATGTTCATTTAAATCTTGTCTATAGTTTTCTGAAAATGTATTGTAATTTTTCATTTGTTCTGTGCATCTTAGAAAAGAAAAATTTATAGAGAAAATAATTATCTTCTCAGTTCTTCTGTGGTTTGTTTCAGAATCTAGTAATTTTCTCCAATCTGAGAGATTAATATATTTTCTAATCAGCATACCAGGCAGTAGCTAGTTTAAAGATATATTTAGGAGTTTTAGAATTCCTGGGTAATTTAGACTGGAGCCTTAGGACCAGTTCCTTTGCCTTTAATAACATGCCAAATGGTGTGCAGCAATTCATTTCCAGATAACACATGGTTTGCAGGTGCTACTGTGTTGTTCCCGTACTCCCAATTACATTATATTGTTTGGTTTGTCAATGCCAGTAAAGCCTACACAGCATGTAAGTTTAGATTTTAAAATTATATTTTTTTGCAATTTATTTAATTTATCAATTAGAATTTCAAAGTCCAGTGTAGTTAACACACACATCAAAAGTCACAAGTATAGTTAATGACAAAGTCTAGGTTAATACAGAATTTCCTGAAACCTAATACACTATGTATTTTCTCATTGGTACTCTTAAAATCTTCTCAGATTCTTACATTAGATGGAGAAATGAAGGATCCTTTATAAAAGCCAGTAGTTCTGACATTTACACTGAAAACATTCTCTTTGTTGGAAGAGAATAAATTTTAATAACCCAAGGTCTTGGAGGGACTGCTCACTCACCACGGACAGCGCAGCAAGGCTCAACAGATCATGGACTATCAAATAAAGTAACCGTTCTTTGTCCATATGCAATAATAGTTATAGATTGAAATGATGTTTAAGAGAAACTAGCATATGCCAATTTATTAAGAAAAACATGTATACACTGTACCAATCTAAATAATAGCTTTTGTTTTCCTTTTCTCCTCTTTGTTCACTACTCTCAAAGAGGAGCACATTCTTATCTTTTATCAATACAAAATCTCCTTGTCCTAACATTACCAAGGCTTATGTTTCCATTGGGTCCAACAAAAGTGCCTTTCCAATTATCAGGGGAAGGAGAACTCTCTCTCTTAACATACTCTACCTTTATATGTGGCACATGAGAAAATGACTTAATCAGATATTCTGAATGATAATGTGGCTACTGAGAAGCATTGGAAGAAACATGCAGCATAGAAATAGAGTTTAATTGATAATAAAACTCGAATTTAAAAAAATACATATTTTGAATTATTCTTAAATCCCATCACCCAAAATGGAACAATGACTGTTACTAATAGCATCTAAATTACTAGCAAGGAAGAAAAAGAGCAGAGTAGAACCAAGTTAACACATGAAATAACTCTAAGTCCTATCTCACTGTTTAAGCTTTTTAACTCCTTATGAAAAAGTCGTCAATACACTGAGACACTGGTACCAATCCCAAAAGGTAAGACAATCTCACTTTCAGAGTAATGCTTGGTGAACACACAATATTCCAAAGGTCAGTATAACAATGAAGTATTACTACTGTCATCAGAGAGCATGAAGACAACCAATTGACATTGATGAAGAGCAAATATTATATATCACTAAAACCTTGACCAAAGATCGTCTAAATAAAATACATGACTGTCTTAGAGTTCTTTTTTTTTCTATTGTAGAGTTTCTCATATTAATAAATCAAGCCTAATTAAAACATAAGAGAGTAATGATCTAAAATACATTAACAATCAATGAGTCTGATTCTTCCAAATTAGGGTACATTTGCTGTGAATAGTTGTGTTTATGGGAAAATATGCTTGCATTTTAAACACCTGATGGTTATGTTTTATAAAATTTCCAGTGTAGTACCTTGCACAAAATGGGTGCTCAAAACTTTAAGTATTTAGTGAAGAAAAAAATGCTAATGCTGAACTTGTGCTCTGACTCTTTTTATTTTTTTTTACTTTTATTTTTCAAGGCAAGGCAACCCTTGGTTGACCTAATAGATTGCAAGGACCTTGTCAGTTTACAATCCCTTATTTTTTATTTTTTATTTTTTATGCCTACAGCAGCTGGTCTTCCTAGGTGGTCTCCCATGAAAGTACTAACCAGGCCCAACCCCGCTTAGCTTCTGAGATCAGATAGGATCGGGCTTGTTCAGGGTGGTATGGCCATAGACTCTGACTCTTTTTATAACATCAAATTTATCTTCGATTGTATACTAACACTCTACTTCAGGAAAAACTGTCTATTGATACTTTCCCATACTTTTTAATGTTCTCACTTTTATAATGTTTTTTTTTTCAAAGAACCCAATTCTCTTATATATTCTGCCTGCCTAAATTGTACCTTTCCCCTGTACTCCCCAGAATTTAGCTTATCTTAATTATCCATTAAACTTTCCCATCTCTTCAAAACTGAGATTACAGAATAGTGCGGTCTCAACCAATATGTCATGGACTAAACTCATTTTATAAAACACTCACCCTTTATATGTGCCTCAACGCTTGTAATAACTGTGCTCTTTAATGATCACTTTTATACTGGTATGACAAAATATGTAATATGTGTACAGTGAGCATTATTAGTATATATGAACCATTCATTTAATGCTCATGCTTTGGATTACTTTGTGCTAAGTGAGCATGCAGGGAAAAGACAGGGAGATTGTAGAGACTGTCTGTGGTGACCAAATACGTGGAAGCTTTAATTTGTCTGAGATAATTTCTTGTTTGATATTCTGATCGCTAGACCTCTATAAATAAGTCTTCTGTAAAAATCTTGGTGTGAAGAGTTCTTAATTCAATTACAAAAAAACACAAATTAGAGAGAAAGAGAAAATTAGGTACTAGTGCCGGAAGTTATAAGCATCTGGAACCTTCTGTTGCAACTTATTTGATATTTGATTACGTTCCCTTAGTGCTGTCTTTTCTGCTACTTTTGTTGTCTTCTCACGGGTTTCTAGAATGATGTAAACCAGAGGAAAACTGAGAAGCAACTTTAGTTTATTCACTTTTCCAGTATTTCCAAACTTATGTAATAGAACATCTGTGATTCGTGATCTAATAATACAAAAAAAACACTATACAGACAACTAAGTTTAAGAAATAGGGCACACTCCATCCCTCTGTTGGAGATTCATAACATCTGTGTGGGCATCAAGGGTTCTGAGGTGTATTTCTATTTTACAAAGACACGTAGAGATAGCCAAATATTTGAGCAAAATACTATACTAACTCTTCAACAATATTAACCCATTTAAACAGTAAGAATCTAAACAGCTTGTATTATTAACCCCATCATGTATAAGAAAGAATAAAAATTTAAATAAATTTTCCAAGATTGAAAATCTAGGATGAGGCAGACCTGAGACTTGAACCCAGGCTCCCTGGCTCTGAGTGCATTCTCTTACTCAATGTCCATGCTACTTCTCATCTGAATCAAAATGCAATTTAATGTAAACTGCTTCCACAGATTTATAGTTGAATGGTCAGTATCTTCTGTAAATTAGTCTTTCAGATATTGGAAACCAATTTTCCATAATAATAATTGTTATTAGATTATTACTTAATGGCAAAAAAAAAAATCTACGGTAGTGACCTACAGATGAGATATGGCCCGACTGTAGAAATGAAATTTAAGAATTCAGCGTTTGGTAGCACTGATCCCACTCTGTCACAAAACAATGATCAGCCAGAAAAGAGAATTTAAACTGAGTGTTTCCCACCCCCTGCAGTAACTTATATCTTCTACCTGGTCTGCTGAACCCATTTTATGCACGTGTATATCTGCATTCATGCATACACACACACACACACACACACACACACACACACACACACACACACACACAGTACCAATGTTTTAAAACTTTCCATGAATATTTACTAACCAGAATATATATGTATATATACCATGATCTTCATGATTTTGTCTGTTGGTTGCTACCAGATTTCTGGAAAATCTCTATTTGATATTTTCTATCACCTACTCTCTCTATAAAGCCTTCTCTAACTAACTCAAAATAAAGTGAACTTTATCAGGTTAACTGGGTTAGTTTTATCTCTGCTTTTGGAAATTTTATGTAAATATTTTTTGTACATTCAGATTTTATGTTTAAGAAAATCAAAAGCATTATTTACCCTCTTATTGTCACCCACCTTACCAGAAAGTGCAATGGTGTGCTTAACTAAGTTAACTAAGTGATTTTAGTCTTTTAAAATGCATCTATCATAATCTACTTTTGGAAATGCTTAACTATATTGCAAAAAACATACTATTTTTCTTTTGGTTAATCAATTTATTCTACCACTTCAAAACACCAACTAGCTCTTCATAATTGTATGTAAAAATGAATCTGTTGTGAACAAAGACACTTTTAGCTAGCATGGTTTTGCCTGCACACTCTAGATAGAAACATTAAAGCATGAGACATTTAGGTTGTCAATTTTTATAGTATTGATCCCTTATCCAAGTTAGCCTGCTTACAATAAAGTATTTTAACATTGGTTTTAATCATGTTCTCTGACCTAACATCATAACTTAAAGTGCATTTCTTCTGAGCTCAATGATATTTTTCCCTCAAAAAATGAGAGAGAGAGAGAGAGAGAGAGAGAGAGAGAGAGAGAGAGAGAGAGAGAAATGAGACTTAATATAGTGCAAGCCAGTCTACTGCTGCACGAATGTCAAGGCTCCGGGGTGCAGAACATCAAATAAAATGGCCCTTCCAGGTGAATCACTCACAAAGGAGTAGGTAAGGTTTGGCATTCCAAGACTTTGCTCAGGAAAACCCAGTATCATGTAATTGTCTGCCACCTTCTGTGACTATTTTGGAAAAACAGAAGATTCTCAAATTTAAGGAGGGGCAGGTAGAGATAAATAGTACTGTGCTACTCACAAAAGCAGAGAAAAAAACAAAATCTGGTTTGTAATCAGAAAATATTTCTTCATCATCAGGCACTCAATAGACTTTTGCTATTTTTAAAGTCAAATACAATCAGAGGCAGAAAAAATAAACTGCTTCTCAAAATGAACGCACCAGTCTCCTGAATTTATAAATGAATTTATCTCCTCAGATTTTAAGTGTCTGTCTAAAACAACATAAAAAAATAAATAAATAACACATTTGTGTCATCAGCAGGGCTACGTTTACTGACTTAGTGATTTATCAAACGTTTGTGGTGAGAAGGAGCACTCGGCTCTCATGGGCAGCCCTGCAGGATCATTCTAAATGAGTTAGACGGCAAACAAATTTCTTACTAAATCAATTAGCATATGATTAATTAGAAATGGTAGGTAGGACGAGACTGCTGCCTTTACTTTCAGCTTGGGGGCAACCGTCTATTGACGGAACCACAGTCCATATTTTGTCCTAGTCACTACTTGGTGTTACCATTCACTGAAACAACTGACCATTTATAGCATGTGTTTGAAAAATCAGGATACAGGATGTAATAAAATGAGCATTCGTGTAATCACATTAGCTGTAAAACTCTTTTACTTAAAGACAACTGCCATCCATCATGTTGTCCCTTAATTCTTTAGTGTTTGTTTTGGTGTTGCAGTATTCCAAAACAAAAAAGGGGGTGTTTCTTTTAAAATTTATATCTTGGGATATTTGAAGTGGAAATGTGATAAAATTGACGTTTGTCTCATTACAGAAACAGTGTAAGTAAGAGGAAAAATGTAAAAATATCCTGACACTAAATGAAAATGACTAAAGTGTTCCTAGAGGCAAAAGAGAAAAATAGGATCACTTTTCCTTACAACTCTGTTTAACAGATGAGCATCCCTGTAGTCTGGTAAATAAAAGTCAACACATGTGGGTATAATTATACCCTAATTTCTCTACTATGATTAATTCCTAATGCAAACCGTGAAGCATGGAGATATATCTTAAAGAGACTTATACTTTAATCTTTGATATCGAGGAAGGAAAGAAAGAAGGAAGAAGAAAAGAAGGAAGAAAGGAAGGGAGGAAGGAAGGAAGGAAGGAAGGAAGGAAGGAAGGAAGGAAGGAAGGAAGGAAGGAAGGAAGGAAGGAAGGAATTTTCAATCATTACCACTTGGTAGCTATGTTACTTTTGACTTGTTACTTAAACATTCTGAGTTTTAATTTACTCTAAATTTGTTTGGTAGATTATCTCTCATGTTATATGGTACATATATATGTATGCTATCAATTATAAGAAGTATGAGAAAATTATATATTTGTATATATGTATATATGGTGTATATATATATGCACACATATATATTTGTATATGTGTGTGTGTATATATATATATATATATATATATAAACACATATGTGTATACACACACACACACACACACACACACATATATATATATATATATATATATATATATGTCAGACAGATAAAAACAAATATAGTATGATTCTGTGTGGAATATAAAAGTAAACGAACAAAAAAAAACAAAATAAAACAACCTATTCACAACAAAAACAAATTAGAGATACAGAAAACAGATTGGTGGTTGCCAGATGCAGAGGCTAAGGGAGAGATGGATAGAATAGGAGAAGGTGGTCAAAAGTTACAAACTTCCAGTTACAAAATAAATAAGTCCTGGAAATGTAATATACAGCATGGTGACATAGTTAATAATACTGTGTTGCATATTTGAAAGTTGCTAAGTGATTAATGTTAAAACATATCAAGAATAAAAATTGAAACTATGTGCAGTGATGGATATTAACCAGACTTATGATCATTTCACAATATATACATATATCGAATCATTATGTTGTGTAACTGAAATCAATATAATGTTGTATGTCTCAATAAAAGATTTCAGTTAAAACAAGCAAAACTTTATGCTTACGTCTAGCTATTCTTCTGGTCCATTCATCTACCTATCCATCTAGTCATCCATTTATTCCACAAATAGTTTTAAGTAACTTCCTGGGAATTCTGAGAGTGTCTCAGTTGGGCCTTCAGATGCAAAGATGGAATTAAAATTGTGTGAGATTTATTGAAATGCCAATGAACTATAGGAGAGCCCCAGGAATAGGAAAGAAACGCCTTTACCATGGTGCAGTACGACACCTACACAAAGGTAGAAGGAAGAAAGAAAGATTGACAGAAAGAGTCTCATTATGTGAAACTACTCTAAGAAATTCTCAACAAGCCTAAGAAGAGTCAGCAAAATGATTGCTTACAAAGCCATCGTAGAGGGCAGAAATGACCAGATTCTAGTATCCCCACTGTGCTGTCATTGTCAGGTCCTGAAAGCCAGCAGTTGTATATTGTGAGCTAACTGCACTCCTTACAGCTGATAGGCAAGTTCTTTCTTGATAGGAGATTGAGATGTGTATCTTCAAGACTACCACAGAGAGGCACTGGTGATAAAACAGATCTAGATCTATTTAGGTGTAAGACAAAATCCTCTATCTTCTGAGGAAGTCACAGCTGGAAGTAAATAACTGAGTTGGAATGAGATTAATACAAAAATGTTACTGAAATAGATCCATGTGTCTAATTGTGCCTAGAGAAATAGGTAACTCATGCCTTCCAGTCCAAAACACAGAATAGATTTAATGAGAATGAAAGATGGGTAAGGAGCATTATGAATTGACCAAATAGAACAGGCAATACAAAAATCATATATTGTTTCCTGAGGAAAAAAAAATCAAAGGTTTGCTTTTAGGTAATCCCTTTTTCCTTTATTCCTGTTCTGAATTTTGCTCTTCTCTTTATAAATTCATAAATTTCCTCATTCATGAATTTCCTCATTCATTATAACTATAAAACATATTTCCAACTATGCTAAGACTCCTAAAATCTCTAGTAAATGATGAATATTATATTTTACTCTATTATTACCTTTGATTTTTCCAAATGCTTGTGAAATTGCTCAATAGAGAAAAAGAGAGAAAAAAGTCTAAAGTAGTTTGAATAAATTCTTATTTTTCCAGTCTCAATTTATTTCTAAAGATGTATAAGACCCCTTTATATGCAAACATGAACAATTTTATTCCATTCCCTTACCAGGACTTGCTAGATTTTCTCTCAACCTTTTGAACATGATATTATTTCAAATCTAATTTTGTACTCCTTATATGAAATAGACCATAATTCTTTATCTCATTCAAAATTCCATTTAAATAACTTTCTCTTAGACTAATCTTTCTAATGGTGGTCATTCTGTGAAGCTAAATGCAAATAGAAATCCTTCAGGGCACAGCTCAAATGCTCCTATTCCATGGAGAATTTATTTTTCTTCTCTGATGGGAAAGTGATTCCCTCTCTATCGCTACATTGCATTTTTGTTCTGTCTCTTTGAAAACATCTTACTAAGGCAATGATTCATATCAATAATAATAATAGCTCTTAAGTACACAGAATGCTGGAGTTTATAAGTTGCCCTTTATATATATATAGTCATTCTTTAACTACGACAACCTCACGAGGACGGGGTTACTATAGTAGTAATCTTATCAGTTCTTATCAGTTATAACTGAGAGGACTGGTCAGTTTGGTAGATCCTAAAATTAGGAAGTAGCAAAACCAAGAATTAAACTTTGATTTTTTAGGACCAAATTAAATTAACTATAACTCTTGCTGTAAAACCTTTGAGAGCAAAATTGATATTTGTGTGTACTATGCAAACTCCATGTAACCACTATTAAACAAAATGAGTAAAAGAATAAATAGGATTCGATTTACACCTATTAATATAAATATCTCTCTCACAAATAGCAGATAGCTGAATTCATTTCCTCCATTGAACCATATTCTACTTGGTATTTGTCCATTGTTTGCTTCTGTTGGTGTTCTTAAGTAATTTATTAATGTATGTTTTTTGTCTGCAAAGTCCTAGTATATTCATCAAGGGCAAGATGTAGTGTTTTACAATTGCTTATTGGGTGTTTTTGACATCCTGTTATTTCCAAACATAAGAGTGAAAGTGTATATATATGTATACATATATACATATATATGTATATATATATATATATATATATATATATATTGTTAACCGTCTTTAGGGAAAAGAAAGAATAGCCCTTGGAAACTGAAAAATTATGTTTTAGAGAAAATTTATCATCAGAATTGAAACTTCTGTTATTATGAATTTCTTATTTTTAAAATTTTCTAAAAATGGCAAATTATTATAACATAGAATATTAATAGTGAAATACCAAGTTTTTAAAATACATATTTATCTTAAACTGAGAAATGTATTGTGAATATTTTTGACTGATTGCTGATATTTTCTAGTACTTGCAAATCCACTTAATAAATTTATTTTTAGTAAAAAAGTTTTTAAGTACATGAGACACTAAAAATAACTTATTTAAGTTATTTATACATATAACAAAAAGACATTGCTGATAATTTGTGCATATAAATTAATATACTTTATCTTACAATCTTTTTGTCATTTTGAGTTAGAATATTGACAATCAAAGCAAAATAGGTTTATTTTATGAGAACATTTTCAAAATAATGTGAAACAATTTCTCTGTGTATGCACTCTTTATATTCTTTATATAGGTCAAGAAAAGGAATGTAAAAATAAGTGTAGTTTAACATTTTATTCCAGTACAAACGTGTTCTGACCATTTTTAAACAGTGTATCTTATAGGAAGTTTCCAGATCTTTAAGTGACACACACCTAGAGTTTTGTTCATTTCCTAAATGAAAGCTTTTTTCTTTTTTTCCCGAATAGCTTAAAAGGTTTTAGATGGGGAGGTACCAGATGTCAGTAGTCCGAGTCTTTTTAGTGAAACTATAATAGAGAACAGCTTAGTGATTACTGCTGTGGAATTTAACCTTGAGGTCACCCATTCAATTCCTTAGTGTTGCTGGCCTTTTGTTAATAATAGATCTCCCACACACAGAGAACACACTCACACGCACACACACATACATACACACACACAAACACACCACATACATGCACAAAGGGAACAAGTAGTCAAGGCACTGTATTGATAGAATGTAAAAATATATCATCTTGAAAAGTTACAAAGCAGAAAAATAAGTGCCATTTAATATTTTTTATATAAAAGTGAAAATGGGTACAACAATGTAAGGTTTAATAGCTCAAAAATATTTTAAGTGACATACTGTGGAATAATTTTCTGGACTTTAATATTTTTTAGTACTCTTTTACTAGGATTTAAGGGAATGTTTTCATTTGTTTGTTGCCAGTTCACCTTTATTGTGGCCTTAATCTGCAAAATAGTATGAAAGGTCAACGTTAATCAAACCTTGGAGTTCTCTAAGAAATGAGGTGAAGATTCAATAGATGACGTTTTGCCTTTTGAGTCAGAATAACATGTAATTATTTTAAAGCACTTTTTGATTAGGAACAGGTTGGGTTCAGGCTCAGCATGAAGCCAGGCTAGATAGCCACGCAAAACTAATGCAACAAAATACTGTGGTTATTAAAGTGTTACCTAAGGTTGCAGAGTAAATTTTAAGTCCCTCAGTAATGATATTTCAGCATGGAAGACATAATCAGAAAAGCTTTTAATTATGTTTTAAAAAATGTTTCAAGAAATCTTATGAACTAGAAAAAAAGTAGGAATAAAAAACATCCATAACCATCGTGATAGAAATTGACAACTTAAACTGTACTAACAGAAGCTCTGCTCAAGAGGTTAATTTTATTTAAATATATTTTAAATCAAAAATAGAGTCCTCATTTTTTGGTAGAAACAGAGTCTGTACACAGAAAGCTCAAGGTGAGGTTCCAATACAGGTGCATCTGACACTGATACTGTCAATCACACTGCTATATTTAAAATATTCATTAAAGATAAGCTGGAGAAAGTGACTTCTAGGCCATTCAGAATGTGTCTAATGAGGATAACTCAATGTTTCAGAAAGCTTTTTTGCATAAAAAAAAGAAAGGCTACATACAGGTCCAGGCAGAGTTCATAATCTGAATGAATCAGTCAACAGGATATTAGCAACATTTAGGCTTTACTTTATCATTCAGTTTTTCATAGCATTGCTTTTAGTTCAGTGATATATATCCACCATTATGCTATGAGTAGACACCAGTTTCACCTCCTTAATGATGTATGACCTCGGGATAGTGTCTAATTTATGTATTTATACCTTGCTTCTCCAGCTTCACTGTACAAATTCTATGATCTCTTCTCTCTTTTTTTGGACTATGTGTGATATAAACATTAAACAAAAAGTTATTCTTAAGTGAACTATTATCTTTAAAAAAGAAATAAGAAATAGTCTAAAACAATCATTGTGGGTCTTTTTTCATTTCACTCAAATATCTAATCAATGTCACTTGCAGTATCTATCACAAGCAAGATTTACTTGCTTTCACTTGAACCTCTTATGATTCTAGAATTATATTCCCTTAATAGCCAACCTAGATTCCCAACAAACCCTCAAGTAAAATTCCTAACAGCCATTTAGAATTATTGAGATATTTAAATTTCTTAAAAGTAATGAGTCGAGTCTGTGAAACTATAGAGCTCTGGCTCAGGATTATGTTAAGCTTCATCTTTCCTGTCAGCATTGACTCCCATAAGGCTGAGTGTGTGTGTGTGTGTGTGTGTGTGTGCTTTTAAAAGATATATGGTGATTCTGACAGCCCTGAAGTAAAACTGTTGCTATGTCTAGCAATACAGAGCGTAATCTTCTAGGGTAGATTTCACTTCTCACTAAAAAAAAAAAAAAGAAAGAAAGAAAAAACAAAAATTAAAGTAACTTTGTGTTTTTTGCTTAGGAAATTCGAAAAATTGTCCCATTATATTACAGAAAATCTTGTGAGACTCACTTGGTCTTCATTCGGTAATATTACATTCATTAAAAAATTTATATTGGCAAATAAGAGAGGGTCTTTTTGCTAAGTCTCAAAGAAACATTTTTTTGTTCTTTGCATTTACTGCATGGTTCATTACATAACTCTGCATCCTTTGCATCATCTGAAGGAGAATGGAGCCATATTTCAAATGTGAAATAGAAATAACTACAGAACCTCAAGCAATTTTCACACACACAAAAGAAAACAAACACAAAAATGATATAGAACCATTAAATCCTAGTGTTTTGGTTATATACCAGTTTGGGTAATATGTTGCTCTTGAAGTTTTAGCCCATTAGAATGGTTTTTATTTTATAATATTCTATCAATTTATGTTGAATTGCTTTCTGCTCTGCTAAGCAAATTACACATTTTATTCCACAACAGAAGCAGTGTATCCAGTGTATCCTGGTATAAACAGAATGCATGCTATAGAGTATGCTCAAAATTTTAAGTTTATTGCTCACCATTCTCTTTATTGTATTTGAAAATAATTAATATGGTATTTACTATTAAAATTGCTATGCAAAAGATTTTAAACTTACATTTTTACAAAATTCTAAAGATATTACAGAGGACACATATAAGCTAACTGATGAACTTTAATATTATGAAAAATTTTGACACATGACCTCTTATTTAACTAGATAAAAGTCCATTAAAATACTATGTGGAACTCACGAGATCCTGGACTCTTGCTGTATTACAATTCACTGCAGCTTGAAATTCAGCATAGCATAAATACACCTTAGACCTGAAGGATGAGAAAAAAATTTTTTAACTGGCCCCATAAGATAAACATTCTTTTTTAATATTTTCCTTTAGTATAGATCAGTGATGTCTAAATATACTTTACCAGAATTTTTTTCAAAAGTAAACCTGACTCTTTATATAAATAAATAAATAAATAAATAAATAAATAAATAAATAAATATAAATATATATATATATATATATATATATATATATATATATATATATATATCCTGGAAAGAATTTATGAACTTATTATCTCATTTAACAGCCATGTCATGTGCCAGTCTTCATAGTGGTTTAGACGGTAAAAAAACAGATGTGATTTTACTCTAGTAAAAGACAGATTATTTTTAAAAAGCTATGATATAAGTTGATATTAAAGTTTTGGATACATAAGTAAGCTTTAAAAAAATCCTAAATAATAGTTCATTTATTAGGATAATAGATAATAGACAAACTAATATATATCATTGAATATATAGACAATTATCTCATGGATCGATGATGTATGTCATATTGGATATAAGTACTGACAATTAATGATTAAAAATAGAGTGGTCCACAGACTAAAGCATTGGGTAATATTACTTCAAAGAATCATATCAAGGCTAATATAACTTAATACTTAAAGTGTTCATGGTATAGTTGTATGGAATACATTTCTGAAAAACATATCCCATTAAATTTCATCATGTATCTGTATGATAAGAAAAATTGTTTTTATTTTATTAAATAATGGAACTGGGACCCACAAATATTACTGAGGTCAAATAACTAAAAATATTTTTCTTTAACTTTGGTTTGCTTCCACACCATAATTTTCAAATCTATTATTTGACTAGAAATTTTTAAAAAGTGCTTTATATTCTTTTCCAAATGGTTATTTCTTTTATTCAGTTAAAAATAAAAGATCACCTAATCTTATAAACATATTATAAGAAAGAATAATGGGAAAATAATCATACTATAATAGCATTAGTTATATTAAATGTAATGCAATAGCATTGCTTTTTCAAAAAAAATTTTTTTTGTTTCCCCCAGGTTAGCTGTCATCAGCACACAAATAATGCTAAGGTAACATCAGTGATAACATATGAAAAATCATGTTTTCCAAGTGGAAAAATAAATCCTCATTTCTAAGGTACTTCAGAAATTTTCACAATCTTGGTGCTTGACTATTACAGTTTTAAATAACTTTGTCTTAGAAGAGTTTGCAGATTTGGAACCTTAAAAATGATAAACTGTTAGCACTAAATAACTATACAAGAAAGACACACTGAATTGGAACTTGAGAAAGAAAGTGAAGATAACTTCTGGTATCATTTATTTACAAAAATTCCCCTCATCTCTCTTTTTCTCAGTCAGTAGAACAGGCATGTGTGTAAGATATATTGAAGTGCATTCCATTTCTAATGTCTTATCAGCACCTAGTCAAATTTTCTTCAGATAATGGATCACCTTTCAAGTGTCAATTAATACTTATAAAAAGTCTGCTCAATGGAGTTTAGTAATTTAGCACACGTCAATTTAGGACTAAAAAGTTTCTGCGGAGATTGGGTGCCACTCTGAAAAGAAAATGAATAAAATCACTAGTCAACAGAAGATGAAATTGTTGACATATACAATTAGTCATTAAGCTACTTAAAGTCAACAAAGTTCAAGAAATCTTGTGCAGACTTGCATTATATAACTGTAGCAGAACTTCTTTGCAAATACCCTAAAGTCAAAGGCTAAATAAATATAGTAAGGTTCTTTGATACAAATATTGTGTACTTCTATTAACATAAATCCATAACTACTATTTCAGTAGAAACTAATCTGTTACTATTAGTAGATACATACACCTGCATGATATGTTATTTCCCTTAATTAAAGCTTTATATAGTTCTAGTTTAAGCTCAAGTTAATGTAATTTTGAAAAAAAATTATTGTAAAATTTCAACAATCACAAATCACCTCTACATAGATCAATGCTTCCCTGAATGTGGTGTCTGAAACATGTAAAGTTCATTAAGATGGTAACTGACATCCACAATATCTATTTTCAAAAGCTTAACACTTTATTATTATAAAATAAGGTAAAACTTCTTCACATGTGAGGAAAGACCACACGGTTAAGGTAAGATGTCAACTTTCATCTTGACTAAAGCATCTACTACAGAGACTAGGCGAGGATAATGAGATGGAAAGGGACAGATTTAGAATGTATTCAGAATGTAAGCATAATGGTGTATCTATTTTTAAAAATACGATCTTTAGAACTTCAATGTAGACACAAGCGATTTGCATATAATCTCATTAAATATTTAGCAATTTGTTGATGTAAAGCCAATAAAAATATCTCAGACCAAACTTTTATAATAAATAAAATTAGACCAAACACTATATTTTACTCTGCAGCAAAGTAATTAAGGAAGGAAAGAAAGAGGAAAGAGATGGTAATGAGTTTGCAAGTTTCTTAGTGGAATTTTGCATAAACCTATTTTGGAAATGTAAAAAAAAACTTTAGACTAACCTGAATAGACCAGTGTTAAGGAAGGGGAAGGAGAAGGAAAAGAGTAAGCATTAGGACTGACCTTAATGTATTAACATTTCTTTTAATCCTTAAAAGAACCAAATGGCCAGAAGTTAATATTTTTCTTTTGATGGTCTAATTTTACAATTTTTTTTAACATAGTACAAATTCACATACACTGAGAAGTAGAATGCAAGGACAATGACTAAATAAGAGTGTCACTAAGAAAAAAGGTATTATTTTTTATTAAATTGTGATTATCAAGCACAACTCTTATGTTATTAGTTATCTAGCCACAGATATTTTCAATCAGAACATGACAGATACTGTATAATTTTGTTTCTATTGCCAAGAATCAGGCCATTTCACTTTGTAATGAGGATCTAGGCAGCTCTTCAACCTTATGTTCCAAAAAAGGCTTCATATGATGGAATTTGTCAATCTTCCTTCTAAATGTGCATGACATTTTCTGAGTGAAAATGTTTTGTCATGTGTAGCTACAGAATGAAGACCATAATATGGTATTTATTAACTGACACTATCTTACTGAGGAAACCACGCTTTAGAATTTCAAGACTTTGGTGTTATCTGCCTTTGACTTCCAGCATTACATTCTCAAATTATTAAAATATTTCCAGTCTGACTTATGCTGAGATGCTTCTTCATATCACAACATTCATGTTAGACTAGTATGAATAGGATGGAAATAGGGGAACAAATAATATGATTATTATGTAAGAAATTTCCATTGGTGACATTTGTTGGAGAAATCCTTTATATAGTTATATATATATTTTATGTATAATCTCTTCCTTTTACATCAAATATAAGCTTTAATATATTAGAAAAAACTATTCAAGAAAATAGCCACAAATCAGTTAGTAAAAATCATGAATTATCTACTGTCCTCTAACCTTTTAAAAATCTTGGCCTTTAGTACCTATCTTGGAATTAAAATGTTATTATCTTTATTAAGATAATAACATCTTTGTTTACAAGGCTTTGTTTAAAGCATTAGTGCTATCTTAAGCCAAGAGAACCAAAACTAACATTGAGGGCAGAATAAGCTAAGGAAATTACTATTTATGGTAGAACTGAGTCAAGAGAACTCAAAAGCAAATTCAAAGACTTGAAAATATTTTTATTCAAAATTAAAAGGCTTAAAACACCAACAAAACATTAGAAATTCATGCTTCAAATTCCATTTTATGCAATAATAGTTCCTAGTTATAAGTATTTGTGTCATTTAAGGAACAAAAAGAATTTTCTTGACCAAGTAAGTTTAAGTCATGTTGCATTAAATAAAGCTTATCAATTTTCTTAACTACGGAACTTTACTTACCAGATCCTTTACTATGCCAATGAATTGTGAAATTCAAGAACAAAAAATATCTATGATTTTTTTAAGATTTAGATCATTGGCCTAGTGTAATGAGTTTTGTGTGATCATCAGTCCATAAAGTCACTTTAAAACCAACATTTATAATTGATGACACATGTAAATATAGATGTAGATATCCTAAATTAAATGATAAAAAAGCAACTATGTTAACGGTATGTGTAGGAGTCATCTATAATATACAAGTAGATTTTCTCTCACAACTGACCTTTAGATAGTTGTAAATAAAATATCTCTTTTTATAATTATCAAAAATGCTATTACTGCTTTTCATAAATGTTTGAATGTAACAAAAATGTGTTAACTTTCCTCATGCATGTGTCACTTTTTATAACACATTGATGTTCTAGATATAGAGTAAAGCATTAAAACATAAATGTTAGATTGCAATTACTTAGCTTTATATGTTATTTGATAACTTTATATTTAATGTTCACCCTATGCTATGAATTCAAGTCCAAATACTGTTTATTCTATAACAATATTCTGCAAAGTAAAATCAGATGAGGAAAAGGAAGATGATGATACTAATGACACATTTTAAAAATATTACAAAAGAAAATTTTGATTCATGTAGATAAAATAATTATAGACAGAATGAAAAATATAAGATATTTTTAAACATTTCTGACTAGCAGTAAGTTCTGTAATTTTAAATTCCTCTTAGAGACATGGCACTCTTGATAGTCTAGATGCAGTTATTGGATATTTTTTAATTGTATTTAAAAATTATAGCTTTTTTGCATTTTTTTATATTTCTATATTTCTGCATTAATTTTTTTCACTGAGGAACTTGTTTTTTATTTCAGTATCACTCATCTACTCTGTCATTATTTCCCTACAACAACTAACACAAACCCTGGGCGCTCGCTCGTGCTTCTACTCCCGCTCCCTCTCCCCGTCCTCCTCCCCAGATCCCTCCGCTCCTGTTGTCCTTATATTCTTTCTCAGCTACTTAGTTTTACTCCAGGTAATCTCCCTACTTTGGCCCCCCATAAATCTTTCTTGATCTGCATTTCTTCATGAAAATCCACCTCATCATTTCTCTTTTCTTGATAGCTTCCTTAAAATTAAGGCGGCGTTTACATTTCAGTAAGGCACGTAAAATTTTAACCCAACAAAATTATAAAGTAGAAAGTCTGTGCAACCCCAGAGCGTCAGAAGGGGTTACAACTGCTGTCATGGGGCTTATATTATATTGCCAGATGCTTATTATTCCTGAAAACAAAACTAAAAGTGATCCCAAATTTCTTTAGATGGTAATTTCAATGTTCACTGTAAACTTTTTTTTGAGGTACAGCTCTACTTGGGCTATTTATAGTATGTATTGCACATCTTCTTCAGCATATCTTTAGTTTTAAGTAACATAAAATATCACTACACTGATTTAAGCAATACAGAGAATTGATAACTTCACTTTAATATCTGAGTCCTGCCCCGACTTTAGGGAAGATGGTCAATCAGGTCTAGCTCAGTTTCTCTGCAGTGTCTTCCCTATCCTCTCCCATCTGTTGGTTTCATTTCTAGGCTGTCTTCCCATATTCACCAAATAAAAACATGCTTTTTGAATCATGTAAATAGAAAGAGGTATTTTCCCAGTCATAAACATTAAACATTATTTTGAGACTTTCATTGATTGAACTACATTTCAGGGATATTTATTTACCTTTAGGTAACGTCACATACAAATAATATTAAATCTAGGTTTCCTAAGCCTATGACTATAGTCAGGGGATATGATTACTATCATTGTTTCCCCAAACACTAGGGCTATTACCCCTGTGGTAGAAATGTGACATAGTCACTGCTGCCAAAACAAAAAACAAACAAAAAAAGTGTCTCCTATATGATTAGAAAACTATAGGCTTGTAATTCTGATTATGTACATTTTCCTTTTCTTCAAAAGATGAGTTAGAGTATAAATCATTGCTGATATTAAAATCTATTCCAATGTTGGCATTGGATTTCCTCATGCTTCAAGTTTGAATTCAATATGTTTGTTTAAGGATGGGTAGTTCATTGTGGTCTGGGTTCTGGACATTATAATGCCCTTTTTCACCTCAAGTCATAAATATCTCTCCTTAGGTCATCTCCAAATTTTAGCCGGTAACATAAAAAATACATATTTTCCATGAAGTGCCTGCATTCATGTACTCCTTCGTTTACCATAAAAGAACAATTATAGCGTGCTATTAGAAAATCTTCCTTTTTAAATATTATGTGCTTTGAAAATTAACACTCAATTGTAACTGTAGAAAAATACATAAATGAATGTTTAACATGTTCATTTATCCGAGGATAGCAACTGCAAGTATATGAGTGTTAAGAGGTTTAAGCACTTTCCAATATAGATTATTTTAAAATAAGATCAAATGATGTTAAATTAAATAGCCATACTGAAGAAAATAATTTTATTTATATGTGTATGTATTTATAATGGTAAGATTATTTTATTTCCCTTTCACTAAATACAAAAAGACTCATCAAACACACCCTCTTCTTTCTGTTCTGCAGAACTCCTGTTCATCAATCAGAATTCAGACATTGCATCTCTCTCATTCCTTTCCTGAACAACTTAGCCAGAATCATTCATGCATTGCCCTAATGGTTACTTTATTTCCATTTCCATTGTTCAGTTTGTTTCACTCCACTGTAAATACTTGTTTTCATATCTGTAACCCACTGGACCAGGCCAAGCAAACTTTCTGTGTAAAGAGCCATATACTAAATATTTTAGGATCTGAGGGTCATACAACTTAAACTGTAATTACTCACATCTGACATTGGAGGGCAAAAGTAGCTATAGATAATAAGTAAGGAAGGGTGTGGCTATGCTCCAGCAGTATATTTATTTAATTAGGTTGCAGGCTGAATTTGTCCAACTCCTTAAAGGTAGAGTCTGGAGTTGTCTGCATCTTTTTTCGGTAGCTGTTAGCACAATGCTGAGCAGGCAAAGAAGGATTGATAAGTGTATTTTTAATTTTAGTTTAGTGGAATCAAATTACAGAAACTCAAGTTTCTGTGATTTCTAACTATTAAAAGTCTGGTGCTTAAAAGTTGAGATGTGTTCTGTTCAATATGTAACCACTAGTGATGTGTGGCTGTATAACCTTAAATTAATTAAAATCAAATAAAATTTAAAATTTACTTTCTCAGTCATATTAACCACATTCCAAAGGTTCAATAGTCATATGTAGTTAATAGCTACCACATTTAAACAGCCTAGATTCAAACAAAACCTTTATTACAAAAAGGCAGTCCTAGCTTAGATCATGTGAATATTAAGACAAGGATATAACCTCAAGAAGAACTCTAATTGTGTAAAAAGTATGGTTCTGTATGGCTCAAATATACTATTTAGAGAGATTTTCCAAAACTGAAGTTACAATATATGTATAAGATAAAAGAATGTGAATTTACTTAATAAATTAGGTGATTAGACACTTGTATTCTACTATTTGAAGCAAGATAATTCAGGAGACTGTTGTGTGTATTTGTATTTGCATGAGTGTGTGTAACTAAAATTCAAGAGTTGCAATAAATGTTATACAATTAAAAAATAATAGTTTCCATAATCAAGAAGTTTTCAAACTTATTGGTGATGTATGGAAGGAATATAGAGACTATCTCTGTGATACTTCTTGAGTGTGTGTGTCTGTCTGTGTGTGTGTGTGTGTGTGTGTGTGTGTGTCTGTGTCTGTAGGAGTGTGTGTATATATTATTTTGTCCAAAGAATAGAATAAGATAAATAGTTGCCTTTTTACATTTTAACATTTTAATCTTTAGCCATCTATTTTTTCAAACCTGTTCTTTCCTTTCCAACTTGATTTTTTTTTTCATGTTCTGATCATATCTCATCTTGATTGCATCATAATCTCTCAATCTGTTTTCCTACGGGATTACTACCCTTAATAATACATTTATCTAGCCATTTGTGATAGATTTAAAAGGAAAGGAGGGTCATATCATGTGGTTGTTTACAAACTTTCAGTGGCTTCTCACTGACTATAAGATAAAGTAGAGGCCTTAATGATCATTTTTATTGTGTGCTCACTTCTCCAGCATTCCTAAATACCCTTTAAACTTTATACTTTATACTCTAAATTACTGACCTACTTGAGTATCCCAAGTACAATGCATTTGTTGTGACTTTAATAGTGTTTTATTTCTCCATATGTATATACTTTCACCCTTTTTCTTGCTTATGAAGTACTCATCCTTTAAGATTGATTCACTAAATGTATAATATTGCTCAATTTGCTTATTTCTATTGAGGCAATAAGTAAAAATGCCATTTAAATAACAATGATAAGTAACTTATTAGGGACATACATATAGAACAATCTTCTAACCATATTTAGTAAAAAATATTAAGAGAAGACTCCTCATCAAAGACAAAATCTACAAGGACCCACAAGGATGACTAGAAGTCAATCAAGTAAAAAGAATGTTCCAGTTGATCAAGACAAGAGTGATGTTCAGAGATGTGGCCTACAGGCAGAACAAATAAACAAATGTTAATAGATCTGCAATCAATTTAATAAACTTAAAGAAAACTTCCTGAGTGTTGAGAAATGTCTAATGATTAACCTGGAGACCTAAGCAAGAACCTCACCCTTGAAAGGCCTTTAAATGTTATTTCAAGGAATTTATAAGAATTATTAGAAATATGCTTCTGAAATTAGTCAAGAAAGATGAAATTTATTTGGAGATTTTTGTCTAATCAACTAAAATATGTTGGCAGTTTAGGGTAGATAGATTATAGAGTTATTAAAGAGGTAAAAGAAAGTGTTAATGATTAATCGAGCAAGCAAGGCAAATGTTAACAGTGGTGTTTTTATTCACTGAAAATACTAATGACTGGGGAGGGAGAGAAGGAAGGAGGGAGAAGGTGAGGAGAAAGTGAGAGAGAAAGAGAGAGAGAGAGAGAGAGATTGAGAGAGAAAGTAAGTAATGATGAGTCAATTTTACATGTTGATTTTTTTGTGTGTGTGGAGATGGCTGTGGTGAGTAGTCAAATGTATGATTTTGAAAAACAATAAAATTTAAGGAATGGAAATTTAAATCTAAGTAGCATCAGATTATAGAAGGGAGACTCAACCTTGGAAGTAGACAATATTAAATATTGTAAGGGCAGGCTGTAAAAATGGTGTATTGAAGACAAATTTGAAAGAGAAGGAGAAAAATCTATGAAAATACAGTGTCAGAGGAACCAATTAATGGTGTCAGAAATACTTCTTAAAAAGAAAAACATGGTAAGCAGAAAGCTAAAGTATCCCCGAGACATCTGGCCAGTGGTATAAATGCCTAGTTTGATCTCTTTCCCCTAGATGTAGGCAGGACCTGTGAATATGATGAGAGAGGCTCCACCCTTCCTGGTTAGATGAACTGATATGGCAAAGTTGATAGGATAATCATTTTTGTTCAAGCTTTTTCCATAGCAGTCTGGACAGAGATTCTCCCACTGGCTTTGAGGAAGAAAACTACTGTGCTGTAAGAAATCTCCAATGGCTGGAAAAATAAATGCATCCTCTAAAAGTAGACAGTGTTCTCTGGTGAATAGCCATCAGGAAAACAGGGTCTTCTCAACCTGAATAAACCTGGAAGACAACTCCAGAGCTTAAAATGAAAATATAGCTCAACAAACACTGATTTTAGCATTGTAGATGCTGAGTAGAGAATCCAGAGATGCCATAGCCAGATTCATGACTTGTAGAACTGAGAGATAACAAATGCATACTGTTTTAGGATAAAAAAAAAATGTATGTTACTAAGTGCTTGGTAGTTTATTGCACAGCAATATAGAACTAGCACAGGAATCATCCAATGTACCAAAGAAACAAGAAACAAATGTTTATTTTGGATTTACCAGCAAGTCTGTTGGAGATACAGGCGAAAGGAGTTTCAGTGAAAAGATGGGTGTAACTAAAACTTTCCCATATAAAACAGAAAACAGGATGAAAGTGAGGTAGATATAGACTATATACCATCCTTAAAAGCTTCTCTATAGAAGAACCAGAAATTTAGACTAGTATTTAAAGAGGAGTCATTTTTCCTCTAATGTTTTGATATAAAACTTCTTTATTATTATTATTTTAGTTATTTGATAGTAATGAAGAGGATTTTGAGGGGAAATTGAAGCTACAGAAGAGAAAATGGATTATACAACAGAGAATAATCTGTGTATTCAGAAAAGGATCATATTAGGTGCTCATAAATTCAGGAAGCAGAACTTTGACAATATAGAGAAAATGATAAACAGAGGACGCAGTGCATTTAAAATGGAAATTCAGGAAAGAAGACGGCTCTCATTTAATGGTATCCCAAATATTAATAATGAAGGAAGAAAGTTTTTGTTTTTTCTTTTTCTGCTGAAGGAAGCATTTAAGATCATGAGGTTGAGAATTCAAATTCAAGTTATTTATTACCGAACCTTGACGTTATGCTTCATCATTCTCACCTTCAGTTTACTTCAGTAAACGAGAATAATAAAACCTTTTCAGTAGGGTACTGAGAGGATAAAATGAGGTGATATCTGTGGAGTGCCTAGTAGATCATTTGGCACATTGAGTACTCAGAAAATTATAGCTATTGTATTACTGAGATGGAATATGGTTTGGTGGGATGAGGAATTTGAAGAGAGTGGGGAAGGTTTGAAATAGCTTTGTGAAGAATACAACAAGCAGTTGAGTGAGAAAATATAGAATAATTTCTGAAGAGTTTTTAGGGCTCAGGTGAGATAGGAGACAATGTGTTTCTTTTAATATAAGATTACACGATTATTTTGTGACTTTTATATCAGAATGACAAATATAAGACGAAAGATATAAGGAAGTGAATCCTGGATAAAATTTCTGTGAGCTAATTCAGGAATAATGGAGCAAAGAACTTGAGGGATAAGCAAGAGAGTGATAAAAGTGATTTTTTTTCTTTAAGTATAAAGTAGAAAAGCCAAGGTGCAGAAATTCCTGCCAATGCCAAAGATATGCTGTGCTAGGAACAACACATGAGAAAAGAGAAAAATGAAATACTGTCATCACTGGCTTTGATGATAAAATTTAATTTTTTAGAGGTAAGATAGGCATAGATTAAGAAGGCAACCATCAAAAAATTCTAAATGTTATCTAAGATAATGCAAGAATTGAGGTAATAGGAAGACCGTAAAACCAAGCACCAAAATTTTTAAGCAAACTTCAAAGTACCTTTCACACTCGAAGACAGTTGCAAGGAGTAATGAGAGTGATTTGAGTTACATGTTGTTTTAACTGCAAAGTGATAATTATTATATTGCTGCAATGTTTAACATTGGGAGTATTTGAACTAAATTGGGATCGAAATACACACTATTTTATGTTTTAATGCTTCAGGAAATATTAAAAGTTTTTGCTTTACTATTATTATTATTAACTTTTTTTTACTGTTTTGTGAAGTATTTTTCAGTAACAATTACAAAAATGCTGAAATGCTGCTCATGCTGTGAATGAGTGTGGACACAGTGGTGAAACATAAGTGAAGGAGATGCTTGCTGAGTATTTAATATATATGGTCTGGGGAATCAAAAATTGTTGGTTTCCCTGGATTATCTGCAGTCTAAAGAGTACTAAGGTAACAAAAAAATTCTGATTTTTAACAATAGATACACGAGTATTAATTAGTTCCTTCTATTGCTGTTAATAAAAAATAAAAACATGCATTAAATATTTCAGTTTGTGCTACAGATCCAAACATCTTTAGAAACTTATTATATAAACTTCTTTATGATGTCTATTGTTTTCCTCAGAATAAGGAGGGATGCAGGTAGGGGGATGAAGGGTGAGAAATCTCTGCAGTATACTTCCTTAGAATTATTTTCAGAAATGCTAAGTTCTGAGTTTTTTTTTTTTTAAACTTAAGATGGCACCTGAAACCGTTGCCAGCCCCAGCAGTAAAACTGCACAGCCTCACGGAAACAAGCTTGCCATGGAAGGCTGGAGGCTTGTGACACACATTTTGCACCTTTTTAGATGTCTTGTTACTTCACAGATTCGCTTAGGCTTTCCAACTCATGGAAATTTTGAGTTAAAACTGCTGACTAGCATTCTTTAGTAAACAGTGTATTTTTCCATGATTTGGGAGCGTGATTGCTTTTTCTAACTCTGCTGCACCTTCCAGGAGTTAAAAAATAAAAAAAAAAATGTGCCAATTTTTATAACTGGGTTCTCACTGAGAGGAGTTGACACTAAGTGGCCATGTAATCAGCTATGTTTTCTCTACTGTGTCTTAGCTATAACTTCAAATAGCTTTTGATATTCAAGTTTAATCATTTTTACAGGTTCAAGAACTCTCTTAATAATCTTTGGTATGGCTCATGCAATAGAAGCTATTTTTTCTGCATTCCAACACTGAAATAACCTGGGCGCTGTTCTCAATTTCTGAAACTATTGCTTCTGTCTCAGGATTCATAAAAAAATTAAAATAAAAATAAAATTGTGGTGTAGTTCCTCTTTTTTTTTTTCATTGTACCAAATGGAACATCACAGTACCAACTCATAATAAAGATTCTAAATTGGGCCCATTATAATAGTTTTTAAAATTTATTAGGGAATTTATTATACAATTCAAGGTACAGACTGTGGATTTGTTTTTGCAAATAACTATCCAATTATTTTGCCATCATTTTTTGAAGACTATCCTTTCCCATTTAATTGCCTTTGCACTTTTGTCATAAATCAATTGACCATATATATACGAATCTATTTATGGACTCTATTCTGCTCCATTTATTTGCCTGTCATTATGCTCAATACAGTAGTTTATAATAAGTGCTAAAAGTGTATAATGTAACTCCTCCACCTTTGATCTTCTCTCTCAAAGT
The DNA here is from genome assembly GCA_004027375.1 of Macroglossus sobrinus. Classification (NCBI taxonomy): domain Eukaryota; kingdom Metazoa; phylum Chordata; class Mammalia; order Chiroptera; family Pteropodidae; genus Macroglossus; species Macroglossus sobrinus. The sequence goes on from PVKZ01000441.1 coordinate 314,025, forward strand.
TGCCCAACTATTCCAAATCATTTACATTTCTACACAAACTTTAGAATTACCTTGTCAATTAAAAAAAAAAAAAAAAGCCTTGTAGAATTTTGTTTGTATCACAAGTATAAATCAATTTAAGAATTGTTTCAATGGAAAAAAATAATTTTAAACTTTCATTTAAACTCATGTTCATGAATAACAAACTAGATTTTAGACATTTGGAGCAGGTTTTATTGACTAATAATGATCTGATCACTGATTCTTACTGAATATGCATTATGCACAGGATGAGAACATTTAATATATTTGTCTGCTAATAATATTGTGCATTTGTTGTTAATATAGCTGGCAATTTTTCTTTTACTATAATTTTCTCTTTGAATATAGTTCTTCAAATTTTATATCAATTCATAGCTAGGTATGTTACACAGTTCACCATTTCGACTTGATATTTATTTCATTGATATTTAATATCTGTATAAGAGCAAATATTTAATTTTTGTCTGTGTTTTGTTTTTATTTTTTTGGCTTAGAAAGCATTCTTTATTCTGAGTATACACACAAACACATATATAAATATTTCTCAATTTTCTATAATGTATTAACTATCAAAATAATAAATATCTATTACAAACAACTTCAAAAGCTCAGGCACCTTAAACAAAACAAATTTATTTTTTATGCTTATGGTTTCTATGAGTCAACAGGAATCTCGCTAGGCTAATCTGTAATTCATTAGTTTCTTCTAGATTGTGACAAAAAAATAAATATGTTTCATTCTAGGGCCAAAGCTCCCTTGGACATGTTCTTGACATGATATGGAGAAGCATGAAAGCAAATCGCACAACCAAATGTAAAACCTCTGCTCATATGTTGCTTACTAATTCTCCATTGGTTAAATTAAGTTCAAATTATATTTGAACTTATAATGAAACAAGTAAGTGCATGCCGGAAACTCTAAAGCCACGACAAGAGTAGGTAGGGAAAGACGAATTGTGAGTATATAATCCAGCATGACCACAACTCATAAATTTTTGTTGAAAGTCCACTTTTATTTTGATGTTTGTAGCTATATATTTATATATGATACCATCTAGAGAAACTATTTTATCAATAGTATTTCTTCATATATAATTTAATATATCTAATATATTAATATAATATATAACTGTAATATATTATACTATTCCAAGATCTCTTATCCACTATTTAGAAATGATCCTCTATTATAGATTAAAATATCATGTTTTTACTTTCAGATCTCTAAGTTACTTGTCTATTATTATGCAACACAGCATTCTTAAATTGAATGAAAATTTAGACTGAATGACAAAAGTGCTTTGTTTTTATCCCTTCCTCAGAATATTTATGGGTCTTCTGGGTTTCCTCTTTACAAGATGTGATCATTAATTTTATGCATCATTGTGCCTAGGCTATCATACCCAGCTATTTAATCAAATACTAATCTAGATGTTTCTCTAAAGGTATTTGGTAAATTTAGTTAAAATCTGTAATTAATAATCTTTAAGTAAAAGATTATTCTTTATAATGTGGTGGGCCCTATTTAATCAGTTCAAGGTCTTAAGAATATAAACTGGTGTTATCCAGTAAAGAAACAGAAAATAATAATAAAAAAAATCTTCCTTTCTATATTTTTTGGCTGATATGATAATTACGTTGACATAAGACAGATTATCAAGAGAAAAAAATTAATTTTTGACACCAGAGAGCTCCATAAAAATTTGAGACTTCTAGGCAGTAAAGCACTTAATGCATATATACCATTCTAAGCTAAGAAGCGGGAGTCTGGGAATATAATATGCTACTCGCCTTCACCAGAGAAGGATAAATACTACTTTAAGACTGTAGCATCCACTCCTGCCTGAATGCCAGCCTAAGAATTCTTACTGATCCACTACAGAGGTACACAAGCTTGCCAAGTTTCATATGACAAACCTACTGGAAATTACTTGGGAATTATATTTAAATATAGATGAATTCGAAGATTACTGACATTTTTACAAAATGTAATTTTCTTATATAAGAAAGTAAGTTGATATAATGTGGGTCATTTTATATTCTTTTAATAAAATTTTATATATTTCTGGCCCAGACTTGTCAGTTCATTACTAGATACTTCACAGGTTTTATGCTATTATAAATAGGCTCTTTGATTTCTATTATTTTTTTTAAGTTTAAGCTGGAATCAACTTAAGATTCTTTTTGTTCCCCATAGCTATCACTTGTATCTGTCCACTTTGTCAGTTTTTAAAATTATTTTTCAGTTGAAGATTTTAGTGTTTTTTAATAGGTCGACTATATTTATGAAGAACATTTTTTTTCTTTAAGAATATGTTCTTCAACTAAGCGGTTGCTTTCTGAGACCAACCTTCTTGGACTTGTTCTGGCCTCTCAGTCACTCACTTGTAACTTAATCTATGTGATACATTTCTCCTGGGATAAAACAAACAAACAAACAAACAAACAAACACAAGGAGCATTTTCCTTAATTGTGTGTGGCCATTTGGTAAACTTAAGGTATAGGATCTGCCTACGAGAAAGCCCTATGGTGGTTCAGCTTGACTTTGGAAAAGATATGAAATTCTATTTCTGAGTTTCTATAAAAGCAAAGACATTTACTGAATTTACAACTAGCAGTATCTGCTTTATGAGTATTGAAGGTGTATATATTTCTCTCTTATCTGTTACACTTCTGTTCCTTTCTCAATGTCTCAATGTTTTCAGCAGCCAGGAGAAGATGATGAGTTATTAACTTAATGTTCTAGATACTCACTGATTTAGAAATCATCTGTAATCAATGATTATATTTTGATTTTCTTTCTTGTCTTATTGCACTGAATATGATTACTAGCAAAACTGTGAAGAGCAGTAATGCTAAGAAACCTTATTTTGTTCCTGGGGTGATTCTGACATAAAAAATATGATAGTTCCTATAAGTTGCTGGTAGATAGACTGTATCAATTTTAGAATATTTTCTTTTAAATCTTATTTGTAAAAATATGATCATATTGCTATGAACATAAGTTAATTTATCTCCTTTATTTCATTATGGTGATTTACTTTAAATGATGAGATGTCAGTAAACATTTAGATAGCTTACATTGTGTGCGTACATATGCATGTGCATGTGTAAAAGCAAATCATTACAATGAGTTCTCTGAAACTGAGAAATTCATAAATATTCATTGTTAATTTGGCTGATACTTCATTAACAAATATTTTTAGGTATTTTAGGTCTATATTTTAGGCATATGTTTTATCTATATATTTTAGGAGTTTAAGGATGTGAAGATAATAATAATTTTAAAAATTATTTTCTAGCTTCATATCTCACCTTAATGTTCCTCTCTCTTATTTGCATGTTCTTGAAAAATGTGTTACTGTTTTGAATGCAATTACTTTGTAATCTACATGTTACTGTAATTTTCTATTTTGTATTCATTTAGAATTATTTTTAAAATTATTTCTTCATTTTGTTATGTATACATCTAATTTGTTGCTTCTATCCTGTACATTTTACTCCATGATAGGAATCTGATGGTGGATATCTATGATGTGTGACTTACTAAATATTACTGCAATAAAAACCTACCTTTTATGAAGTATGGAAAACATGCTTCAGGATGTAAATATATAATTGGAACTGCTATAATCAAATTTCGATGAATAGTGAATGTGAGTTGACAGTGACAGATTATTCAAAACTTCTCACAATTCTACAATCCCAGCAATAACATGGGCATTCCTGTATATGCTCTCCTCTGTCAACACCTGGTACTATCTGGTTCCCTTATTTTGTTATTCTAGTCGTCGAATAGATCTTTTACATCATAACTTCAAAACTTAAATTTCATTTCTCTGCTTTCTAAGCATGTTAAGCATTTCTTCAAAATCATGTTAAGATTTTATTTCTTCTCCCACAGATTGCTTTATTTACATAAATATTATGTTTCTTTTTCTTGTACATTTTTCTATGGGGATTGGTGCCTGAGAAACATGAATCATAATGGTTTTATAGAGAAAAATAAGTTCCTACAACCACCTTACTCTGGCTCTTTGCTAGTTCACAGACTCATCTCTTGCTTATTTCTTTCTTACCAGTTTCCAATCATACTTGCCTCCTGTTTTCTTAAACACACTACTCGCTGCTTAGGGCCAGAGCCTTTGGCTGACTCTGGCTAGAAAGTTCTCCTTTTCAGACAAAACACTATTTGCTCCCTTACCTCCTTCAGATCATTTCTCAAATGTCACCTCACTGGCATTGTTTCCTAAAATTACACCCCATACAACTTTTCTTCCTTGCTGTATCTTTCTCCTCATCACATATTACTCTATAACCAGTCATTAATTGTATATCTCACTTACTATTTTTCTCCCCAACTAGAAAACAAATTCCATAAAGGTAATTTTTATTTTATTTTCTTCTTTTCTTTTTTATATATATAATTGAATAAAAACTAAATGGGCAATCTTGTAAATATTTTTTTTGAAAAAGAAAATCAGTAAATTCAGGTTAGAAAAAATTCAATTACCCTTCTTTATATAAAAATTATCAGGTGAGATTAAAAGTGTGGAGTACCCTTTAAGTATTCCACAGTGAAAAAAAAATGAAACAAAACAAAACAACAAAAGCTTTTGGTCATCTTGACCAGCCTTTAAAAAACAGTAACAATTCTAAATATTTCTAAATACAGTATCTTAACATTAAAAAATAAGTGATTGGAGATTACTAACAATAGAAAAAGATAATTTATTCCACTAGAAATAAATTGCAAAAACAGGGACAGAGATCAAAATCTATATTTCAATTTAATAGGACTTTCAAATTTTCAAATTTGTATTTAAAATATTTCCATTTACAGAGTATTATACACCTACACAACATATACTTAAATACATAACTCTGCATAACATGTACAATGTGTGTGAAGGGAGGCAAATGTGTTCTCGTGAATCTTGTTTTCTAGTACGGAATATAACAATAAGCAAAGGAAATAAGTAAAATACCACAAAATATGAGATCTAGTAGACTGCAAGTAATACAAAACTTACAACATCACAGATTTATATTTTTCTCTAAAAGCTGGGACAAATTTAGCAAACAATGTTCTTCTAAGATTTCATTAATTTCATAAAATATGGCAGTGTGTTTATTAGCATACTGTGAAACATTACCATAGATGATTATAATTAAAGTACACTTATCAAAATAATGAAAAAAACACATTTTGTGCTACAACAGTGTTGATGTTTTTCATATCTATTTGTTCACTAACTAATCTGCCAAATTCAGTAATCTCTAGTGAGTCCCTCAGTTATTAGTGTAAATTGCAAAGGGTCTACTCTGATAATAAATAATAATAGCAATTCTGGGAAACAAATCATTAGCAGTTTAATGTCTAAACATTTTTTGTGGATAGTATAAATTAAGAAAACAATGAAACATTTTTCATTCAATTAGAGTATGTTTCCAGAGGGTTATAATGCAATTTAAAAGGCTTCTTATAATAAAAATAACAATGCAACTGAATTTTAATGCCATCAGAAAGCGTTCATGATGTTCTAAAGAAGAGAATTAGTTATATAAGGTACCACTGAAAAGGCAGTCCATGACATGAAAACGTCTCTAAATTTAAGATGTCCAAAATGTCTTTGATGAGGCCACTCATTTCCTTAGATTCAAAATGGAACCTACTGTGTGGAAATTCCATTATGTAGGGACCAAGAGAATCTATAAAAATTCAGACAGTGTATTAGTAAATTTAAAAAATAAAAACTGAGTAACTACTATGTATTGGTATTCTCCTAGGCACTAGAGGAATACTACTGAACATGTATACTAAAAAACAGTTCCTCAGCCTTTGTGGGTCACTTTGTGTCAGAGAGAGAGAGAGAGAGAGAGAGAGAGAGAGAGAGAGAGAGAGAGAGAGAGAGAGAGAAATAAAATAAGATAAATAAGTGAAAGAATATATAGCACATAGTCCAGAAATTACTAGTCAGGATACAAAATTTATCCTTCTTCATTGACACATAATCAAGAATCATGATAAACTGAAGAGATTTGTCTTTCAGGCCTAGTCAGAAAAACCTGAAAATGCATGTGCTTATGACTGAATTGGTCAAATTGGCACATATCAATTACAGGCATACCCTAAAGTTACTCAATGTCTGCAAAGTTCACTCTGAATCTGAACTGCTATCATGAATTTTATCTGGGGCGAGAAATAAATTGCTATTTTGTTTGAAAATTTATTTACTGTTGGGTCACTTTGTGTCAGTATCAAAGGTATACACTGTCTGACCCAGTGTATTAGATGGCATTAAAAATTAGGAGGATAAAGCATGTAAAATGATGAAAAAAATATGGTGGAACATTTGCTCTTTTGCCATATTTGGCTGCTGCCTCATAATTCAATATGGCTGCTCAGTCTCTAGACTTCATTATCTGCATTTTAGCCAACAAGAAGGATAAAGGAAGAAAGGATAAATCCACAGGTTTGTGGTAAGGATTAAATTGAAGAAAATTGTGAAGAACTTACATGGGACATGACCGCTTGCATACTTTTAACTCAAATATCATCAGATGCCCTCTCCTAACTTTAAAGAAAATTGAGAAATTTATTCTAGGAGGCATTGGCACATGTAAAAATCATGATTTTTATTAGTGAGGATCAAGGGGAAATATTGTGGGACCACTAGCGGTCTTGACATAGACATTTAGGTATGTGAGAATTCCTAGTGGTAGACACTCTTTTAAAGCTGAATTTTGAAAATAATTTGAAATCAGTAAGGTAAACGAGAATTAAAGAGAAGGGTGGTTGGGGAAAAGAAAGAGGTAGGTAGGCACTAGTGAGCAAGGTGCATCTAGAAATTCTAGGACTCATTCTAAGCTAAGGCTAAAAAAGTTAGAGCTAGAAAATGCATAAAAGCTGGAGAAATAAATTTGAGAATTGTCACAATATAGGTAATTTTGAAACCAGGAATATTGATGAAATCAAAAGTTAGAATGTATATAAAAGGAAATACTTAAATGTGGCCTGAAGAAGAGGAGTAGAAAGAAAAAGAGGAATCTGAGCAGAAAAAAGTACTTATAAGGATATTTAGTATAAGCATACTTAATATTAGAAGAGTTATTAGAAAGACAAGATACTTGAAATGACAAACTTGATCAAGATTACAGAAACTTGAGCTAGGATGCAAAATGGGAAAATATCACTAAATTTGTTTTAGCGACATTGCTGGTAAAATGGTGGCACATTATGCCACTCCAAAATATGACTTCAGGAGTTCAGGACTACCACCCTAAAAGATGCTACTTTGTTATATCAATTATTTTGAGCTGTAGGCAGTTAAAAAAGAGCAAAACACAGGGACTTTCTCTGAACTTCCCTATTTGCCTAAAGACAAATCCAACAAAAGAAACTCCGTTGTCATAAACTGTTCCTTGGAAATTTCATCAGAGATCTATTTTTATTATAAAAGAGACTAGTAGTTGACACCACACCCAGGTAAACTTTGTTGTAAACTATTACACCTCCCATCTAGTCATATAATGGTCCATTCATCTTTTTTAAAATCGTTTATTCTCACCTAAGAATGAGGTTCACATCTCCTTTTCTTAAAATAGTATTTAATTTTGAATTCTAAGCCACCTCAGGGAGTTATTCATTTTTCCCTGGGTATCTACCATGTATACATGAATTATATATATTAATAAACTTGTCTATCTTTCTCCTATTAATCTTTTACTACAGGGGTCTCAGCTAAGAACTCAAGAAGATAGAAAGAAAATATTTTCCTCTTCTATATTAGGATTTTTGATATTTTGCTTTCCATACAGTGTTTATTAAAAAAATTAAAAGGCATTAATCATAGGTGTATTGTGAAACTAAAGGTGCATGTTGGTCACTAGGACAGCCTCTAGAATTGGATTTTCGTTAGGATCCTAGCACCAGCACATACAGTGAAACTTTAGAATAAGTATTTAATTTCTCTGTGCCTAAATTTCCAACATGTAGATTAGCTGTGACATTATCAATTGTAAAGTTTTGTAATTAAGATTAACTTGAACAACCCAAGTAAGAGTTATTAGGATCATCCAAAGTTTATAAAGAGTACTCAATAAATATTAGCTATTAGTTTTTGATGTATATTTTTATTAGAAACACTGACAATGAAAGAAGAAAGAGAAATCGAAAAGTAGTTCAAGGTGGCAACAGAGTTGACAGATGTTTTTGGTTTCTTAGAATGAGAGAAGTGAGAACATGTTCAAAATTTGTAGGGCAAGTGCAATGAAATTAATAAATAAATAAGAAAAAGTGATTATAAATGGCATGTATATAAATCTTTAATGAAGAAGAGGTCTAGAGATTTTTAAAAATACGCAGAGAACAGATACTATAGATAGGAAGTGAAATATATATATATAAAATAGCAGAACCTGCCAAAGAGAGAGAGTGAATGTGCAATGGATGCAGGCAGTATGTGTTAACTTTCTTCAGGTTTTTGTCTAATGGAAAACTAAAAATTTCTCTCTTTTTACAGAAACATTCAAATTGAGTTGGTAGGGGGAGGGGGAAAAAGAACAAACTAACAAGAGAAATACAGGAAGAAATATAGTAGAGAAAGAAAATGAAATGAAAGTTTATAGAGTCAGAAACTTTAATTTATTCCAATGCCCCTTGTCCTTCTTATTCTCAGTTCCTCATATTACATTTTGGAGGCTTTTTTTGATCTGGAGAATAATGAGGACACTAGCTAAGACTGGATATGAGAAAGGCCGTTGGGTATTTTAAGAATGTGCTATTCTACTTTATTATAATGACAGCTTTTTTTTTTAATAGCACAGGGGCCTTGACTGTATAATTTTCCTTGTCTTGCTTTGGCTGACCTCCTGTTCAGACCAAGTCAGCTCATCTCACATTATACTCAATTATAACTGGGAAACTCTTGCAACCAGGGCTGAATTTGTCCATTAATTACAAACAATGTATTTTTCTTAAATGTTTACAGTCAATATTTAGATAGAGCTCTAATAGTTTTTTAAATTTTCTTAGACCCTTGGATTTTTACACATACAGAAATGTAATTCTAAAAATCACCATCATTTTTTCTTGCCTGCAAAACTATCCATTTATCATTCTCTAATCCGAATTTCCCTTGTTCTTGATGCTGTATGTCAATAAGATGAATGTGACTCAAAGCATAAATTCACATAACCCATCTTTTAGCATTGAATGATGAAAATATCAAGCATCAAAATTTTAGAACAGATAATTATGTTCTCTGCTGAACAAGAATATTAATATTTTATATACATTATTATAAAATGTTATATAACATGTAAATTACATATATGCTTTTAGAAAGGCATGCATTTTTACATATCTAAAAAATAAATTAAAATGCCAAACAACAACATAGAAACTCATGCCAGTGTCTACAGTGTAATACTAAATTAATGTGAAGTAATTAAAGACTGATAAACCACTATAAATAGTGCTTTATAGTGGATGTTCTTACATGATACATCAAAACCATATAAATAAGTATACATATGTATACATAAATAAGTAAAATTTTTTTTCTTAACATTTTTTTATATTCTGCTTTTCTTTTAGTCACAACCCCAGTTCATTAGGTTAAGTCCTTGTAACTGCATGCCCGAATCATTTAAACAACTTTCTTTATAGTCTTCAGTACTTCCATCTCTTTCCATTAAACTGGGTCTTGAACAACATCATCAAATTCATATCCTTCATACCAGTTTTATACTATGTCACTACTCTAGATAATGCTTTTCAACAATTTGCTCACTAGTTTAATCAGCCAGCCAGCCAGTCAGAACTAAGTCAGAACTGAGGCAGAACTAAGTCCTCGTGGTTGATATTAAGAGTAAAAGGTAGCAGATTATAAACAAATTTTTATTTAATAAACTAAGGAAAATATTACATAAATTTTAAAGGAATCCAATTTTTTCTTCTCTAACTATTCTTCTCTCACCTTTACTTTAGTTAATTGGTATTTTCTTAAATGAGGATTATCTCAAAGTTTGAATAGTTATCCAACACGGTTTCTTCATGTCTTCTACCTATGCAGCAGTAATTTACTGACATTTGAAATGATAGAGTCATGTTCTTAAATTTAAATACCAATTACATGGTTAGACAAAGACCCTAGACTTTTCCATTATAATGTTTTAAAAGAACATAATTGTTAGGCAATGAGTTCAATGTTTTAATATTTTATTAATAATCACTAGACATACAGAAAAATCTCTTGCAACACTGAAAAAAGTCATGGTTGCATTTTTTTTAAATTGCTGTGTGAATTATTATTTTTTATTTATCACTAGTCTTTGTGACTTATTTTAAATTTTTAATGTGACTCTTACGAATAAATTGTTAAATAGATACATAAGAATTTCATAAAAACATGCCATCATTCTTTTTTACTCTTACAAGATAAGATGGATATACAGCTATGGCATCTTTTGATCTCATAGTTAATTCACATTAAAGTTGCCAGAGTAAATAAATCACCACGTCTTCAGGACCTGACGTGGTTTGAGTTCTCTGTGGTGTATCTATGAAGACTCCAAACACACATTACTGGTTTTGCTGTTGTGTTTCCTATCTTTTTGACCTTGGGAATTGTGGGAGAAGATGATAAAATAATTTTGTTTAAAAAAAGTCAGAAACAAATAATTGTTTCTATATCTCTGCCTCATGTTGAAGAACCAGTTCAAACACATTCAGTACATTCAAGACCTTCCACTTAAAAATATTTCTGCATGTACACACACACACACACACACACACACACACACACTCACACACACAAATGATAATTGATATTTAAAAACAAATCAGTGACATAAAATTTTTTTTAAAAAATAGCAACAACATATTAACTACCATTTATTGACCACTGACTCTGTATCAAGCACTATGTTAAGTATTTTAAGGTCATGTATTAATTAATACAAAAGAGTCCATGATTTTCTCTGTTTTACAGATGAGAAGATAAAAGTGCAAGAAAGGCTAGCTCTCTTGCCAAGTTTCACACAGCTAATGCCTAAGCCTGTATGTTTAAAAACCAAACATGTTTATTTATGTACACTTTCAGGAACTGCATCCTTCCTTCCAATTTCTAGATGCTTTGCACTTTTTCTGGGTTATGGATCTTCTGGTTTAGACTCACAACTTCCACAATATTTCACAACTTCAGGCTGCTGAGATTCTAAAAGATAAGATATAGATTACATTAATATAATAGGGGTGTTACTAAATATATATCCTAAACACAAGGGAAACCTGTAAGTGAAGGACCTTAAAGCTTAGAATGCCATGCAAGTGAGACTGAAGTGATATCCAAGAGAGTCAGGGTGATTCACCATGGATTCTGTCACATATCTGCCTTTTATCTACATACAGTCTTAGGCATTAGGTTTGTATCTACCTCTTTGCTGTGTGAAATTTATTTAATCTTGCTTTGCCTAAATTTCCTCAGCCATAAAGTAGAACTAACAATAGCTCCTAACTTTTAATATTGTTTTTGAGGACAAATGCATTAATCATAAGAACTTAGAACAGTGTAATTATTTATAAACCCTTGATAAATATTGGCTACAATGATTAGGACTATTATGCAAGAAAGAGCAAGATTTCCTATGCAGGTGAAACCTCACAGGGAAAGCATGTATATATATATAGAGAGAGAGAAAAGCTTTTAATACAATCAGAGAAACAGTAATTACTTTGGTTGGCAAAAGCATGAGAAATAATATGTAATGTAAAGAATGAAACTAGAAAGATAAGGGGCCAAAGATGAAAGGCTATTTACTAAATATAATATTTTTATGAAAGTAATGGGATGGAGTGATTGAAGGATTTCATGCAGTGAAATGATATGGCCAAGTTTACATTTTAGAAACACGATTCTTGGAAAAAGTGTGTGAAATGATTCTGAGAGAAAGATTTGAAGGAAGAGTTGGTAGCAGAAACAAATAGTGAGTGACAGAGATTATTAGAAGGTAGCCTAGGAACTAGCTATTTTTAGGATTGAAAAAATAAAACTTGGTATGCATAATGTGTGAATCATGGGGTCATTGTGAGTATTTATCATAGTACTTAGCATAGAGTTAAGACTTAATTTATGTTAGCTATAATTATTATTATTTATGTGATACATTTGAACAAGAATTCATGAATGTTATGACTTAAATGACTCCATCCTTAGTGACAAATGGATAAAATTAAAGGGTGAGTTTGGATGAGGAGGCCAATGACTTAATATTAGAGACCAGTGACTTGATATTAGACACATTGTGTTTGAAATTTTCATGGGATGAATATACAAACATATGTGTGCAAAAAATCATAAGGAAATAGAGATTTAGAATTCAGGAGGCTTGGGTATGTGGAATGCGAAGTGAAAGAGTTGTATCTAATGACAATCAACAATATACGGGGTATAGGAAATCATTGGGAATAAATGAGTTCACTTAGAGAGACAGATACAACAAATAAGAACATAATAAAGAAAAAAATAAGAATATAATCTTAGTATTCGCTACCCTTTTCTTGTCATATGGATGAAGATAAGCAACAGAGTGAGTGGTCCAGGAGCCATGAGAACCAACAATTACTGGTTTCATAGGAAATCATTAATCAATAACATTTATTGAGTGATTGCTAATATACCAGGTGGTATAAGCATTGTATAATTTTGTGTAGGTTCTATATTTTAATATTTTTTATAGAGAAGAAAAGTCAATGCACAGAAAGGATAAGTACAGTGCCTGAGCTAGGAGAAATTAAAGCAGAAGGGCAGTCATCATAGCATGCAAATACTGTTAGATCAGTACTGAAAATGGTCCACTGATTCTGGCAATTAGAAGGTATAGCAATCTTAGTAGAGTAGTTGCAGCATTGGGGTAGGGGTGAAACTCAAATTGCAGTGTAATAGAAAGTAGTAGGTCAAAATTAATAAAGGAAAGAATATAAGTACTTTGTCTAAAATTAATGTTTTCTTTCTTAGCCATTATCAGAGTAAACTACATTTGTTTCTCTGATCATTTGAGGATGTAGATTTTACAGATGACATTACTTCCCAAAAAGATAAATTCAAGTTTTAGTCCCTTCTTGTTTCTTTTATTCTAGACCAGCTGACTGCAGTGTTTAGAGATTAGCCTTCAAAATACTTTACATTTACTATTTTAATATTTGAGTTTTAATATTTGAGTTTGTTGAATTCTCCCCAAATTGTCATTTATTGAGTTTAATATAGTTCAAGCACTGTGCCAAAATCTTCATAGGGAATATTTCATTAACCCTCACAACATCAATTTATTATTATCCATTTTTTAAATGAAGATCCTAAGACCTAAAAGATGCCCAAGGCTGCAAGACTAGAAATGATGGAGCTGTTAATTAAGAGAACACTCATTCCTGGGCCTATGTGCTTTTTCTTCCTTACCAAAATTTCAGAAGACACAGAACTTAATTTTTCTCATTTAATGATTCCAACTGGTAACAAAATGACAAGCAGTGAGTTTTAACAGTTTTATGTTTATGAACTAATTTTGTGTCAATGGTAAATCTTACATATCCATAATTTTTACCTTAAGTTCTTGTTTTAAAAAGTTTTAGGATGATTACATTGCTTTCACTGTTGGGTCCCTTTTCATTTCAATAATATATAAAATAAATATATCTACAAAATAAATTTATGTCATCAGTTCTTGAAAAGAAAATGTATCTGAAAGAAATTCTAAGGTTATTTTGTCATAATAAGGTTGCAAATAAAATTTTAAATTGTATCTTTCTCCTTGTAAAGATAATTAAATTTGTTAAATGATTTCTATACACTTGAACTAGAATTAACTAAATTAACACAATAAATGTGTTAATGACACATTAAATTCTAAGCAACTTTTTAAAGAAATAAATAATTTGACATAACCTAATGTATTTTATTGTGTTGAACTTTCCTTAAAGGTATTTTCATTTTAAAAAGAGAAAAAAGTTAAATTCAAAATTACCACTTACTTTAGAAATAAAGTAGTCTAGCTTTTAAATTCATTAAATCAATTTTCAGTGACTGTCATAAAAATATAATATAAAAATTAATTCCTATTACAATCTGTCTTTTTAAAGTTTATCAATATAGACATATTTGGAAAAGAAAATTTTTCTCCCTTGTAGTGTTCCAATTACTTACTAAAAATTGCAATAAGTTGGAGTTTGGAAACACACTTTGAGGGCATGTCATGAGACTAATGATCTAAAACTATAGTATAGTCATATAACCTTGATCATATATTAGGGCAAGTTTGGTTCAAGATATATTCCAATTTTAATATTGCAAGGTCCTATGGCATTAATGTACTCTCATGGTTAAAATGCCATGTGCATTTTTATTTCTTGGTTTTGAACTTGGAACGAGTAGTTTAAAGCACCTATGATTGGTCATTTTTCTCTTTTGGTAGAAAGTTCAATTAGACCAGTTAAGAGTCATAAAAATAAGTCATAGTAAACTGAGAGTGGAGATGATGCATCCATTGTTAGCAATGATCATTGGGCAATTGCTATAGAGAAAGCTTTTGCTATTATTTTAACTTTCTTGAATATTTTATCCTAGAAATCTTTTTCAGAGAGTGTTTTATTTTAGAAATAGCATACACTTGTTTTTTTTTAAATCTTTGAAACAGAGTTAGAGTTCCTGTTTTGCTTGCTTGATATTTGCAAGGCTTTTTCTCTACTTGTCCCTCAAACTTTAGTAGAAATCAATGGTCACTCCCAAAGTCTTTGATACTTTGATTTAAAATCACCTAATTCAAATTATGTTAAAATTTTCTTAAGGAATTTTTCTCATTAGATATAGAATAATGTGTGTGTGTGTGTGTGTGTGTGTGTGTGTGTGTGTGTGTGTGTGTGTGTGAAGGAGGAGGAGGAAATTGAGGAGAGAGAGAAAGAGGGAGCTGGGAGAGGAAAAAGAATGAGAGAGAAAAAATTCTTATTAGATTATGAATACCAAATGAAAAAGTAATTTTCTATTTAGAATCTGATGAATCTAATAGCCTTAAAAATATTGGGTAAATAAACATTTTTAATAAATTCAAGTCACAGTCCCTAAATATTGTCATCTGAACACATTTATAGTGAGAATTTCTACTAAAATTCTCTACTGAAGTTAAAAAAAAGTTTGAATGGTTCCCTGAATTTTTTAAAAATAAAACTGATGATGCAAGTTCTATCTTTTCTCCGTTACTAGAGTCTAAACTTTTAAAGCATGATCCACTGCTAAGACACTAACTAAATTTTAACTAGCAGGAAATAATGAACCACGTTTTAACGAGTGCCAATATTATGGAGAGATTGTTTATCTTTCCTGTGGCATATTGTCAGTGTCTTTAAGAAGTGAATTTTGGCTTAGGAGGAACTTAGAAATGAAACTTTCAAAAACATTTCCTATTAGTCTTCTATAAAGTGTGTTACAATGTATCACATGGGACCAGGGATCATAAATTGATTTTTACCATCTGTAGTCCTTTTTCTCTTTGCCCTTCACTCTTATCTTCTTCTTTTTTTTTTTTTTTTTTTTACCTCTGAAGCACCCCTGAGTATAGTTAAGCCAAAATAGAACATTTACCTCCTGCTTCAGCCCCTGTGAAGAAGCTAGCAGAAAAACATAAAGAAAAAGAAAAGGATGAGAAAAGTCTAAATCAAAAAAAAAAAATCATAGACAATTCTCAATAATTTAAAGTTACCAATAAACTTTGGCATACATGATTTTAAATCCAAGTGTAAAAAATTAAAGACCCATTAGAAGAGTGTGTTAGACTTATGGAAATTTTTATCAATGTAATGTCTATACAAAGAGAAGGATGTGACACATTAATATAAAATTCCTCAACAAAATTCTCCAAGATCATTCCACTGCTTCCCTCCTCTTAGCTGCTCTAAGAAGTAGAATCTTGACTAGAGTGTCATGTGGGGTCCAATCTCTTCAGGTTTAAAAATGTAGAGAGCCATGTAGTTATAATCCTAAATTAGAGGGCTTGTTTTGTTTTGTTTTGTTTCTTTTTCTATTAAGAACTTTTCAAAGACTAGCAAAAGGATGGCTGGACTGACATTTGTAAGAGAAACTATGTCAAATGCAGTTC
Source organism: Macroglossus sobrinus (assembly GCA_004027375.1). Taxonomy (NCBI): domain Eukaryota; kingdom Metazoa; phylum Chordata; class Mammalia; order Chiroptera; family Pteropodidae; genus Macroglossus; species Macroglossus sobrinus. The sequence goes on from PVKZ01000441.1 coordinate 330,196, forward strand.
ACATAATTTTTAAACACAGAGTATAAAGAACGTGCACAAGATTCTCATTTCAGATACCTGTTTTCCTCTGACTAATATCTAGGGTTAGCTGGAAAAGCTAAGAAAACAGTTGATCCATTTAATATTTTCTATATTTTCCAAATACTGAGCCTTGCATTTTCCCCTGGGATCTATTGCTTCAGCACTCAAATCGCCGTTTTAGTCTTACATATATAGTTGCTCAAATAATAGCTTTTAATGAAAGAGCTTTTATTGATTCTTAATAAATATTTAATTCCCTCCAATATGCTATAGTCATGCCTGATTCACCTGTATTTTCTCTCTAATTAAAGAATTCAGTGTTGAATTTGTGTTTTCTTTGGTGGTTTCATTTTTTTAAGCATTAGTAATTTTCTGTACTGTGGGCAGAAATTTTAAACCTCTCTGGTGTTGAGATAATCCTTTATTTAGGCAATCAATGGTTATATTTAAGTTAATGTAGCTATTATAGAGAGACATATGATCACATGTTGGAGTTGCTTTTTCCAGAAAATAAAATGAGAAAATGTGAAAGTGGGGACTTAGTGGGACAGAATAAAAAATTTCATTTCTCTCAGATATTTGATCTCTATATTTTTGGCAAAAAAAGTATAGATAGCTTACTTTAGAATCTACTAACCATTACAAGCTTCCTATCTATAGCTCTGGGTGCTATAAAACAATAGAGAAAATAACCTAAAGGTTTTGATTCTAAGGGATGAGCTTCTAGATTCTAATTTCCTGTCACTTTTTACCATTTATGAGCTTGAACAAATTATCTAATATCTCTAAATCTGGTAGAAATCTGCTTAAGCAGAAAAAAAAAGAAAATACATGCAAGAAATATGAAAGAAAAATTATGTAGCTGTAAATATGTACACAATGACACAAACTAAAAAGTAAAAGTGCTAAAATAATATTTATCTGATTTAATGAGAAAACTGAGCTTTCAGATATAAACCCACTATGTGCAGAAGAGAATATACTATTAATGATGAAGTTTCTTTAGATATTACCAAATGATCCCAACAGCATTTCAACTGCAACATAGGCTGCTCAAAAATAATAGAGCAATGCATTTAAATTTAGTATAAACTAGACAAAAATGAAAAAAATAATTTGAGAAAGTATGAGTTATTAAGTGCTTAATTTTAAAGTTAAAATTGTAACTCTAGTACAAATACATATTTAACATATTTAAAATATTTAATTAGTTAATGAAAAAACCAGTAAGATGTAAAAATTGTTTCAAGGTGAGACTAAAAAGCAGATACACGTATATGCAATAAAGAATCTAAAATAAACTTTGCTTCATAAATACAAAACTAGATTTCTCTTTTTTGGTGGGCAGTGGTCAATTGTACATCCAACAGAGAAATCTATCTGTATTTCATTAGAAAGAAATATTTTGCATTGTTATTCATTTTCTACATCTTACAGACTCCACATATATCTAGGTTATAAATGAAAACACTTTTTGGTCTATTTCAATGTCTTTCACAAGAGTTTAAATTAAATGGCACTGTCGGATATGGAAAAGATTCTGAGTATTTGCTATTTGTGCCTTTTTTTTTTCTTTTTAATACAGCAATCCTAGTGGCGTAATACACAGAACCAAAGTGGAATTTTGTAGGTAAATCAATACATGGCTAAATCTAATACTAACTAAAGAGATTGTTTTGGTGAGATACGAAGAAATACTATATATGTTGTTTTCTTCTGCTCAACTTTATTCTCATTTCTAGTAATGGTATCACTATTTGCTCTTAGGAAAAAAATACCTCAAATTTAGGTCATGATTTAATCATGGAATTAATACTCTTAGGCTTTAATTTAGTATGTTAATTAAAGAAATACAGTAAATAAATATAGTAAACAAATACATTAAATAAACTTAGAAATATAGAGTGGACTGCAAGCAGAGAGAAAAAAAAGTCTTAGTTGATTGCATGTAAGTCACTAGGAAAGGAAACAAGCAAATCTCATACAAAACATAAATCCAAATATAAGAGAAACTAAAATATATGTAATTAGACTATACCCTTTTCTTAAACTACTAATTATGGATTCAACTGAAATAAAAACCAAAATAATATATGCTATTATAAGAAACACTTAAAATAGCACAAAAACTTTGAAAGAAATGAGAATAGGTTACATAAATTATAATTCAGTGATTTAATTAATATAAAATTGTAAAATATAATTTGTAGCAAATTTCTTTTTCCAGTTGCACATGCACAAAATAACTTGCAGGCAGCATTGATAAACATATCCAATCCAAAAGAAAATACTATTAGCACTACTTCAAATGCATACAGAATATAATCATTCTTCAACATTTTCCTGCAACTTCACTGATCCAAGCCACCATCATCTCTCATCAGAACTATTTCAACAGCCTTCGAAATCCTTTCCATAACTGACAGTGATCTTGTCAAAATAAAGTCAGCTTGTTGTATTCTTCTACTTGAAACTCTGCAATTGTTTCTTATTTCAAGCAGTAATATCCTTATAGGTCATTGTAAGAATTTTGGCATTTTGGATTGGACATGTGTGAACATTTTCATGTTTTGTGGGCATAGAAAATCGAAAGAATAGACTTCTCACTAATTATACTCCATATAATGCATTGAAGTTGCTCAGTAAATAGTAACTGAATGAATGAATGAACTAAATGAATAAATCTGACTACACACTTCTCAGAAATAGAAAGATCAGGTACACTAAAAGTTAAACCGTATAGTAAATCTAAATAATCCTAGCATTAAAATTGATGTAATAGGCATAAAGAGTAACAGTATTCTCCCAAATTAGAGTGTGTATATTTTTTTCAAGCACATATGGAGCCTTGGAAAAAATAATAGTATTATAATCCTTAAGGAAGTGGCAAATATATTCCAAATTATTAATATCAAACATTCTATGACAATAATACAATAAATTTAATTTTAAAATGTCTTACTCCTTTAATGCTTGGCTATAAATAAATCTTATTATAATTCATAGATAAAAAAATGTGATGGAATCATGAAAGAAATTATCAAATATTCTAAGATAAGTGACAAAGTACTAGATATCAAAAATTATAAAATATATCTAATATATATTGCCGTAGCCCTCCAGCTAAGATCGAACAGTTCCTGAGAGGAGGAGTGAGGATTGAGAAAGATAGAAAAAAGAGAGACAAAAAGAGACAAAAGATAGAGTGGGGAGGGCTAACAGTAAATACTGCGCCCCCAGTTTATTTAGCACAGCATATATATATACCCTTGGAGAAGCAACACCCACACATATGCAAATGATCGCTGACCTTTACATAAATTCTCGCAAAACATCCTTGTTCCTGTTTTTGTCTCTTATTCCCTGGGGCAAGAAACATTCAACATTAAGCCAAATTTCCTCCTTCAGTAAATAAGCCCACCTGCTCTGCAAACTTCTAGCTTGCAGGCAACTCCAACCCTGTCTGCAGGGCATTCATCACAATGGCTCCCAACAATATATGTTAAAGATAATTATGTACATGAATAATCTATATTACTTAAAAGCAATCTACCAAAAATATAAAACTAGAATCGCAATTAGGAAATAAAGTAAAAGAAAGTAAAATATAGATAAAAAATTAATAAAAGTGATATTGGGAATAAAGATCTCATTCTTAGAAAAGATTGATAAAATGTCTGACAATGATTATTTTTGTATATGACACCAAATGCATGAGCAACAAAAGGAAAAAAAAACAAGTGGGACTGCATTAAAATTAAAAGCTTCTGTACAGTAAAAGAAATAATCAACTTAATAAAAAGGCAATCTATGGAATTGGAAAAAAAATATTTGCAAACCATATATCTGATGAGAAGTTATATCTAAAACATATAAGAAATATATACAACTTAATAGCAGAAAAACAAATAATAATTTAATTTAAAAATGAACAGAAGATTTAGATAGACATCTTTCCAAAGACAACATACAAAAGGCCAGCGGGTACATCAAAAGTTTCTCCTTACTAATCATCAGGGAAATACAAATCAAAAGCACAATGAAATACCACCTCACACCTAATATGACTATTATCTAAAAAACAAGAGAGAGCAAATGCTGGTGAGGAGGTGGAGAAATGAGACCCCTTTCCCCACCAGTGAAAATGTAAATTGGTACAAACACTACAAAAAACAGTATTAAGTTTCTCTCCAAAATTAAAAATATACCATATAATCCAGCAATTCCACCTCTGAGCATATATCTGAAGGAAATAAAATCACTGTCTTGAAGAGATGAGTGAACTCCCACACACACACACACACTTACACACACACATAAAAAATTCTACCATTTCTGACAACATAGATGATTCTCCTTGAGGGCATTATGCTAAGTGAAATAAGTCAGAGAAAGATATATACTGCATAACCTCACTTATATGTAAAACAATCCACACATACAAAAAGTAGAATTTTGATTGATTGTCAGGGGCTGGGGAGTAGGGCAATGGGAAGATATTAGTTAAAGTGTACAAACTTTCAGTTATAAGATAAATAATATCTGGGGATCTAACGTATAGCATGATGACTATAGTTAATAATACTGTATCATATATTTGAAAGTTGCTATAAAAGTAGAGCTTTAATATTCTCACCATAACAACAAAATGATGATGTCAAATAGTCTTAATAAAGGAGAAAGAAAGAAACTTGGAATAAAATATTTAAATAAAACAATTGGAATTTTGATAAATACAATGTAATAAGAAATTATTTTAAGTCTATTGCTATATTTCCTTTCTGAGAACTTATAGAGAGCCACTTACTTGCTTTCCTATTTCTTCACTTGGGAGTGGAATCATATTACTCAAAATTGCAAAATAAGTTACAAGTAATTGAAGAATCACATTTTTAAGTTATGTCAAAGTTTTCGTAACCTGTATATTTATCACAATACAGATATTAATTGCTATGATTATTTTCTTGTTATAAATAAAATGACTGTAAGCAGTATTTTATTACATTTCTTTTAAACATTATCAGGTTATTTAGACGTTAGAATTGAGAACAAATGTGTCTGCATATTTTAACATATGTAATACTTATTGATTCAATAGATATATACATTTTATATTTTATATATATATTATTTTGTTAAATATATATACACTTAGGTATATATTTTATAATATATACATATAAACGTGAGCATAGAGCTGGAGTTTCAAAATTCATCTTCTAATATCACTCTCAATTTCTGAATTCACACACTGTTTAAAAAGATGTATATAGTTGATGCAAATTTGTGAAGCAAGTTTAGTTGGCATGTACATTACACAGGTCAAAATGTTAAGAGAAAGTAAGTAGTGGGGTTATGAAAGAACAGGAAAGTCCTTGAAATAGTAATGGGGCAAACAATCAGCTTTTTCTGAGTAGCAAGAAATCTCATGAAGAAATTAATTCTCTGTGGTCAATGGTTAAGGGCAGAGTGAACAAGCAGTGCAATTAAAGAGTGAATTTTCTGACTTTCACAAACAGGCAAGAGGCCCTGGTCTGCCTTTGCACTAAATGGAAGGACGCTGGTCAAATGGCTTCCCTGCTTGGCTTTCTAAATACTTTATGACAATTGACTCTGTGTGCTTTGCAATTGGGCCTGATAGCTCTGTAATTACTTTGTCTCAACAAACACTAAAATTGTGAATAGGTTTTATCTTTTGATTTGCGTTTTTCTTGTTAGTTCCTCCTTTGGGACCCTGTGGCTGTAGCAACTTGATGAGAATGTACTTGTTGAGGAAAAAAAGCATCCAGTGATTGTTTATCTTTCTTATTTCTGTTTTCCTTGGCTTTGCTGCATGGCCACTGTAGCTTACCCTTCAATTCCCCCCAAGAAGACAGTAATATTTTTACGGAATTTACTTTTGTTACCTAACTATTGGAGATTAACGCTGAAGGGAAATCTGATGTCAGCTCCACCAGGGAAGAGAGGGGTTCAATCAAAAGGCAGAAAAAGTGTTTAGAGACCACACAAGGGTCTGGCTTTCAGTTGCTTGAAGCTTGTATGATCAGCATGATTTATGTAACTGCTCATGCTACATAGTTTATTCTCGGTGTATGTCGCTATGCCTTTGTACAAACTAACCTATAATGATGCCTCCCAATCCTGTCCTACCTCTTTTGAATCCTTCACTAAGATAGTATCCTCACATCACAATTATACCTGTAGCTGGAGAGACTTAATGCTCTCAGCCAGGGTTAGCTCTACTGCAGGCTTCAGGACATGCATTTATGTATGATTTTGAAACTAAGAAAAAAAAATCACAGGGTGAGACTGACCACTGAGGGTAGTCATTTTTCAATGGATATGATTATTTGAACTTTGATGATCCGAGAAAGTTCCATGCCATGACCAAAGCCAGATCTAAATGCTTTCTTTTTCACAGGATCTATATAAAAAAAAATTCTTATTTTGTATGATTGACATTGTAATAAAACAAAGAAAAATTGTTCAAATATATTAGAATTTCCTAAAAGTTCAGAATATTTTGCTGTAATTTTTACCTTATATTTTTTTTCTGTAATATGCACTACCAAATTAATTGACTTTATACAGAAGTATATGATTGAAATTTTTAACTCTTAATTACTAGAATGTTTAATTTTGCCAACACAGTCCTAGACAGTAGATGGAGAAATCAGCTGGTGATTTACTCAAAGCCAAATGTCTGATTCAGCATAAATACAATGAGATTTAAGCATTTGAGTTAAAAAAAAATAAACAAAGAAACACTTTAAGTTAAAAAAATTAATAATACGTAGATAAAATATCTAGGTGTTTATTGTGGACAATAACTTGAGAAGTATAGGCAAGCATTCCTCCTGTTCCTGCATAGAGATTATCTTGATTTTAATATAGACCACATATGATGGCCAATATGATGCTTTCTTTAGTCATAATTCTAGGACAAAACCAACACTGTTGAAAATATAATCTATGCAATATTCTAGTCTACCTTAGTAGAATTCAATGACAGGTTCTCAATGATTATGTTTAAAATTTTATTTACCTGCCCTCCATCAAACAAACAAAAATGTCTTAGTGTTTCACCAAAGAATTAGAATAATGAAGACCATAGTTTTATCTGCTCTTCTGTCAGTATTGTTTCTAAGTTAACAATGTTCACATTTATTAAGACAAAGAAAGACATTATCTGTTTGAGAACAATGGAACTAAGGAGGCTAGCAAGACTGAAAGATGAAGGAGAGCCATCCAGTGGGTTAGGGAAAGGTAATTGATTAAAATAGATTGGAGAAATCTAATCTGACACTAAGAATCCATCACCATGGAAAATGTGAACTGACTATAGATGGAAAAGAGGCATGCTGGTGGAGAACAGTGTTTAGCAACTAGAAATGCTGGGGGCAGTTATTATTAATTTACTCATTTTTAAAATTATTAAACTTATAGGTTCTGTGAATGAACATTAAGGTTGACTATATCAATGGGCAACACATTCTCAGCTTCTAGGACAGCTGACCAGCTAATCAAGTTGGGGCTCTGGTGCTCTAACAGACAGAGCAAAGTTTGTACATCTTTAACAAAACAGTGCTCAATTCCATAGAGTTTCTAATTCCAGATCTCATGCTCTTTAAATTCCCTCAGTGTATAACCACGGTAGGAAACACAAGTCACAGAAAACAAAGCAGAATTTCAGTAGAGAGTAGAGACTGTTTTCTTTAAAATAGCTGCTATCCAGAAACCAAAAAAGTACATATTTTGGCTAGACTAGCAGCCACTTATGTAAAGTTGGTAAGGGATGGTTCTGAAAAACTGGGAGGAAAGATAGACAATAACTACAGTAGTTGATGTTACAAAAATATATTTTTATATGCTCAAAATAATAGTGTTATTAAATAGTTTAATTTTGTTTTCCATAGTTGGATCAATTTGAATTTACAAGTGGAGTCACATTTTATTCAGAAGTGATTATATAAATTTAATACACACATTAAATTTCAGATAAACATTATTATCCTTAAAATTCCTCTAATTTTTTGTCCTTTGAAGATGAATATACTGTTTCTAAATAGGTACAACAGCCAGTTTACCCTCCACCATTGTGAGTTTTATTTCTCCAGATATATTAGATGAAGTCATTACTTTGGTAAAGTTTAGGTGCTAAGTTATACCAAAAATACATACCTTTAATTCTAGAATTTTTAGGGCTACAAGATACTGCTATCATGGGAAGGTAGGTCATGGGAACTAAAACACACTGAGAAAAGAGCAAAATGTTTACATCATTTTATCCTTATTTAAAGGTATAGGCTCATTGTGAAACAATTGTTCATACCATCCCTTCTCTCATCTGTCTAGATATTCTTGTAAATTAATGAAAATAGTTAACATGCATTGCGGAGTTAATATAGTAATAACAACAATATTTTACCAATTTTACAAATAATGAGACTGATGAAAGAATAAATCAAGTGATTTTCTCCAGATGATGTTACTAGAATTCTGCACAGCCAAAATGTTGAGACCAGTCTTCAGGCTCCTGTGCTTAATCCCTATCAAGTAGAATTCTAAAATGACACCCTGCACATGCTCTGGAACTGTGAATTTGATAAAATGTTTTCCCACAATCAGATTATGATATATAGCTCAGCTGACCCTCAAGAAGGGATATTATCTGGGTGAGCCTGACCTATTCAATTGAAGCCTTAAAAGCAGTTTCTACAGCTAGTCATGGAGAGGAAGACAGAAAGTTGCACTTTGGCTAGTCTGGAAGAAAGCAGACACCCTGGTGCAGAGTTGCCAAGAAAAGAAGCAGCCTACAGCAGCTAAGAACAGTCCACATTCAATAGCTGTTAGAAAAATGGGGACCTCAATCTAACAACTGCAATGAACCGATTTGTGCTAACCCAAGAATAAACTTGGAAATGGACTTTTCCTTCGACCTTCCAGCCAATTACTAAGCCTAGATAACATCTTGAATTCAGGTCTGTGATACCCGGAGTAGAAAATTAAGCACCATACTTCTGACCTACAGAACTGTGAACTAATAAACGGCTGTTAAGTTTATGGTAACTCATTATACAGCAATAGAAAACTAATGCATGCCCTGTATGATACACGTAGAGATACGAGAAAACTCTACTCACTTTGTGTTTTTACATGCTGCTCTCGATTGCCAGGCTCTAAATATATACAAATCAGTTTAGGTTGTTAAATTGTCAGTGTAAATCAATTCACAGTTGGTGTCAAAGATAATCAAAAGTAGTATAACATGATTATTTTAGTAAATACATTCTTTAAAAAGGATGTTTTAAGCCAAGTATCAAATGCTTCTCAATATTTCCTGACTCTGCCTAAATTTATATCTACATAACTATCTCAGTGTTGGCACCAATACTATAGAAGATCTCATCGTCTGCCAGTTATCCCAGAAAATCTGTGCTACCCTTAGGGGAATGATCTAAATTTACCTTTGTCTACAAATTTTTTTTTCCAGTTTTCATTCCATATCATCTGCTTAGAATTATTCTTTATTAAATGATAAGAAATTTATGAAACATCTCCAATTCTCTATTATTAGTTAATGGGGCATCTTTATTTTGACACTGTTTGATTAAATTTTATTTCCAAGGAAACTGGTAGAAATGGCTTTGTCTAATTAATATTTTGTTATGACATATGCTAATGTTCTTTACTATTTTCTTTTCTATTTTTACTTCACATGCATATTATGACTAAGCAGATATTATCCAATGAAGTAGAAAAAATTAATCACTTTTTAAGAACTAAAAAATAATTAAGTTCAATTGTCATACTTGAGATTAGTTAAATTTTTTATCAACATATAAAACCATAGGTAGATTTGTATAAAAATACTATTACTTTCCAGTTTTCTATGATAAATTATGAAGTTGATCATGAACTATCAGCAAATCTTTCTAGCAAGAAAAACTGTAGTATCTTTATTATTGGCAATATTCACATAGTACTTGTAGAAATTTGAAGCATCTCAGTTAGGAAGACATCTGAGATATTCTAGAGCAGAATTACTTATATGTGACATAAATGAAGAAAACAGAGTAAATTTAACTGATTGAATTTCTTTCTAAAAGAACTTAAAACCTTCATGAAGCCCATATAAATTTTAAATGGTAAAACAAAATAAGTATTAATTAAATATTCTGTTCTGGTTTATTGTGGTAGAAATATAAATATAAGCTAAATTGTGACATTTTATGTGACATATGCATGCATTTAAATTAAACTAAGCTTCATGAATAAATGAATAATGTTACAGCTGAAAATAATTTAAATGTCTTTTAATTCACCTCTCTCAGTTTCAAGAGAGGAAATAGATCCATAGCATCAAACAACTAGTCAACAGTAATAAATATATGGTGAGTAAAATCAGGATAAGAATGTAGACATCCTATTGTTTGATGTCTGTCCAGAAGACTTTTCATGGCTCCCTTTTCAAGGAAATCAAAGCCCTCTCTCCACACTCTTTCCCAGTCTGTTCACTTTAATGACTTTCAATGAGATCTCTGTGTCCATGACTCTGAAATCAATATTTTTATCCCTGACTTCACATACAACTTCTAGATCAATGTTTTCTACTCTGACTAAAAGATCTTGTTATTTGTTTTTCCTTCATTTCAAACCCATGTTTAAAATTGAAGTTTTTGAAATTATATATTCACATTTTATGAAAATTGGTGCAACATTGGGAATGAATAAGCACTTCGCAGTTGTATGTTTCTTTGCATACAAATACATATCTTTGATATATTTAAAGCAGTACTCTTAGTCAGAAATTTAACTCTGGAATCAGTTTCTGAGAAAATATAATTTTCTTTATGACATAACTTCCAGCAATATTTTAGAAAAATGTAAGGACTTCTTTTATTTTTACAACAGAACTTACACTTCTTTTTTAAAATACATTTAGGTGAAGTCAATCATATATACATATTCATTTTTAAGTAGAAAACCGACTTTTTATAATCCTCAAGACTAACTGTTGATCTTTGGGAACTGTTCTCATTCCTTAGATATGAAGCACAATTTCTCTTTAAAAGTTAGAAGTACTCCATACTTTTCTGTTACAATAGATCCTTTCTCTCAATTAGTGCACTTAGAATACTGTGTTTCTGCCCAGATCTATTGTGTGCTCCTCATGAAAAAGGGCTTTGAATTCTCACTAATGTAGTGAATTACACTATCAGTCACTATTAAACTAAATTTTTGGTTTTGATATAACTTCTGAACAGGAAAAATAGTTTAAAATGGCTATATAGATTTTTTTTTCATTTCTACCTCCCTTTTTTTATCACTTCCTTCTTTTTCACTCTCTCTGCTCCCTACCATTTACACAACTGACTTTCCAAACTCTACACTGTAGTCACAGGTCTCTCCTTTAATTAATTTAATAATGTATTTTCAAGGTCTTTCCATGTGCAAAGTACTGTGATGGTGAGTATGTAGTTAAGAAAATGAATAAGACATGACCTTTTCCCCCAAGGAATTTACAATCTTGTATGGAGGCTAGCCAACTACAGCTGTGGGCCAAATCTACTTCACCACCTACTTTTGTAAAATACTTTTGTTCTTGAAATAAGACCATGATCCTTAAATTATGTGATCTTTGCAGCTGCTTATACATACCACAATAAGAGTAGAACAGTTGAGACAGAGATTGATAGCCCACAAAGCCTAATATGTTTACTATCTAGAAAACAGACAAGAAAAATTAGAAAAACAAGGAAAATGTTAAAACGGGGCTTGAAAATGTTATAGAAGATAGAGTTTAATTAAAACTGTGGGAAAGAAGGAAGATTCTACGAGTACTATTTATGTGGACTCTGAAAAACAAGGCAGCTTTCCACTGAAAGGGATAAGGTGAAGAGAGAATACTGGTCGCTGACAGTATTAAAGTGCTGTCAAAGATAAAGCATGTATCTCTATCAAATGCATACCTAATTATGGCAAGGTAGTGGAGGAAGATTTTACCAGGCAATGATGAAGATTTGTGGCATCTTTTAAGATGTACTGCAGGTGCCAGTCACTTCTAGATGTTGTTAATGTGGTTATACAAATCATTTTTTAGAGTCACATCATATATATGTTAGATGTTATTAATTAGAGAGTGTATCAACTGATAAAACCAATGGTCACATTTTTATTTACAAAAATAAACATTTATATTAAAAAATAAAACCATAAGAAATATGCCTTTGAATTTTCTAAACCTGAATTTAATAAATGAAGTGTTTCATGTATTTTCAGGAAATATCAAAGCGCAATTATTACAGAGTGAGATGTTTTGGGTGTATCAACATTTTAAGGGTAGTAATAATAAGTAAATATTCTTATTGGTTTAAGATTCCAAACATACTTGCTAAAATTATATACTGGCATTAGTATTCTCACTTTTGCTTATCTATTATCCTTTTAGTTAGACTATTTCCTCCACTTTATAATCCCAGATAATATTCTTCAGATTAAGATTACATGTTTTAACTCAGATTATCTCCTTACTTGCGTCCTAAATTTTATTTTATTTTTAATTATGTGTTTATTTGTTTCCCAGTAATTATGGCAGAAATTTCATAAATTCCGTTTTATTTATAGACTGAACACTAATTAACAATTTACATAACATTTATTTTAATCAGTGGTTTAAGAACAAGTATAGCATACAATAATAGGCTGCTTGCAGTACTGAGAACACAATGTCTTGATAATATAATTGAAAATTATAAGAAAGAATGAAAAAACCTTGCCATAAAATGTTATATTTTAAAAGATATCTGATATTAGAGAAAGCATAATTTTCAATTATAAGTATTCTAAATGTTAAAATATTTATGTGATCTTGAGATGAGGTTAAACATGTAAGTCTCCTATATAAATAGTAGTTCTGATGTATTCAGGATAATCTTGGAATAGTTAATATTTTTGCTCTAGTCTAAGCAAATAATATGGAAACACATCTTTAACAAGAATAAAGCTATTATCACAGCATTGAGCTCATTTAGGTTCATTGGGGACAACAAATAATGCTATCTAATTAATTAGAATGACAGGAAACTGCATGACATATTTCTTATGGCTGGCTGGTTTAACATTCTAAAACCCTCCTGTTGATTAGAACTTGCATGTTTTAAATAGAAAAGGATGTTAGACATCCCATCTGTTGTGTAGCAGAGTTTCAGGGAAAAAAAATTAAAAAGGTGCACTCAAGTCTTGATAAGTTCAAGTCAGCAGAACAAGATAAATGTAACATGTTATCTGATATACAACATAGCAGGCTAATTGTTTCTAAAATTCTTTAGTTTTAAATCAAGCTACAATTAAGGAAAATGACTATTTGAAACCTTGGCAGGTGACCCTATTTGACATATTGCAGAACATATAGTTTAAATTCAAAATGTTTCCTCTTTGTATGTATGTGTGTACAATAGGCACAGTTGAAAAAGCACAACTTATTTCATACTCAGTACATTATGCTTTTAAAAGAGACTATTACCCAGAGCTTTGTTTCTAATTATGCACATATTCTGAAAGAAATTGATTAGAAAGCATGCATTTAAAAATAATTCTATTTCATGGCTGAAAACATTAACAAAAAAATTATGTACTCTTATAATTTTTCACACATATCTGACATATATATGGATAAAAAATTAATGGGCATATTTAAATACATCTGAATTAAGCTGAAACTAGATTTACTGTACATTTGTGTGACATCATATGTAGTTTTCTATAAAATGTGTAATCAGGCTTTCACTACGTGTTTGGCCATAAACAAAACCAAATAAAAATTTGCAACTATTTAACAAAACAAGATTAGCTTGTGCTCAGGGAAGACCATCTATAATGTCTATAAAATTCTTTAACTCAGAGAGCCAATTATGAAAAATAAGTATAAGCATACTCAAAAAGTAAAATTAAAAAAAAAAAAAACCTTTATACTTTTTTATTTCAATTCTACTGGGAATACTTCAGTTTGAAAATAGAAAGTACCAGCTATTTGATATTAGATTTTTCAATCCATGGCTAATTTCTAACTCATATGCAAATCAGAAAATAAGATCAATAGATAAAGGGCAGAAGCTGAGAAAAAATTTATCTTGGTATATAATGAAAGGAATAATGGCAAGTAATTGCCACTAGCAAAATTTCTGCTCATTAAGACAAATCTACCAAATACCATACTTATCTAGATATGAGATGAAAATGAAATATTATTAACCAGGAAATGAAACCAGATCAGAAGGCAAAGATGTAAGTCATAGGTTGTTCAAAAAAGGAGTTCTTATTAAAAGCATAAACCTACCTAAGAGGTGGCAAAAAAAAAAATAAGAAAAATCAAAAAGGATGATGTAGAAAATAAATTAAGGTCCTCGTGGGGAAAACAAGGTAATATATACATGTAATACACACACACACACACACACACACACACACACACACAGAAAGAGTCATAAACACAAGATAGTTACTTTATGCATGCTGTACCAGCAATAGGTAGATTCTTAATAAAAAAAGAGAACCAAAAAGAAATACACTTTGGTGAGGTTGATTGTCTTCGAATTGAATCTATATTTTCCTAGCTCTACTCTGTTTTCCAACCATTTATTCTGTCTGGTAATATTTTTTATGCTAAAATTTTTCAGGTTTGTCTTTGTTGTCTATTCCAATTCCACCATAAGAAACATTACTAACTCACAACTACACTGATCTTCACATAATTCATACTTTCTAATAACCAATTCTTTATTCTACACATAGAATGTGATCTTTCAAATAGAATGGAAATTGATCATATCAGATCAATATAGTCCTCTATTTTAAATATTGTCAGTGGCTTCTTAGTTTCTTAGGATAAAGATTGCAATTATTAATAAAATTGACATGATCCTGCCTATATTTCTCTGATACCATGCAGAAGCATTAGACAATAAACAGTAAAAAAAAATGGTTTAAGGTTCCTGCCCTATTGCTTTGTGCCTATATAATAATCATGGGCAACTTTCTTAACTCTCTGAGCCTCAGTTCAATAATCTCTAAAATTTGAAATTATAGTTACTTCCCTTGAAAGATAACTGTGAGGATTAATGATTATAAGTGTAAAATACTGGATTTATAATAAAAATAGTCAATGTCTATTTAGAACTTTCTAAAAGAAGCTGTTTGGAGAGTTTTAATAACTTGATCAAAGTCACATAACTAGTAGATAAAATTTTTTCCCATGATGCACTGAGCCACCAACAATACGGTTTTCCAGAGATGGGGAAGGGGTGAGATCATAATAATCTGGTAAATGATAGCTGCTGGTATTAACTTTCCTGCTTTCCCCTTCCTCTCATAATCTTTCTACACTCACTGTCATACTCTGCAGAACAAGTTTTCTACATGAGTCTTCTACGAATGTGCTTTTCTGACCCTTAGAATGGAAAGTGAGATGGCTGCTCCAGTCTTACAAAGGAGCAGAGGAAAGATGTGTCTGCCTGTAAGTCAATGCTCTAGGTATTTTTGATCACAGAGAGCTCAGTAAACTGCATCTTGTTGCCCATGCTAGAAAAGGATAAAATTTGAGAGAATATTTGCATTGGTGAGAATATAAATTAAGCCCAAACACACTGATGATTTATATAAGCAATCTCTAGCATACATATACCACACTTCACCCACAGAACTGTTTCTGGAGTTCAAACTGAATCAAATATTAACGTCTCCATCTTTGCCATTACAAAAAGAAGCATGTACATGTGTGTGTGTAATCTATAGATGATATCTAAAAGATGAACTTAAATTAATAAGAGAGTTATGGATATGTCATACCTACTAAAACTATTTTCTAGTGTTTTAGATTTGAAGAGTTGTAGAAATTCTATGTTGTTTTTGGAGGGTTTCATGTATATTTTATTTTGGATTCAAATGTTTCACAGGATGCTTTTTTTAAAGTGCTTTACTTAGCTATTTAAAAGACACTAATTGAGCAAAGTAGGTGGATATATATTCAACCATGGTATCATGCATAGCACAGATCAAGACATTGCATATGCAAAATACTTAGAATATTAACACAGATATATTTATAATATATCTAGGATGAAAGAACATTGTAAAAGACTTGACTAAAAAACTTTTTTCTTTTTTTATTCTCTCTATACTTACATTAAATTATACTAAACTCTTAAATGATATTCTCACACTAAAAACAAAAAAAAACTTATTTTGTTACAACTTCAAGAAAAAAATTTACATTCAAATCCACTCTCCAGTATTTTTAAGAGCTAAATCTTCAATTCTATTGAATTACATAGGAAAGGCATAATTAGAGTGTATCTAGCTTGGTTGTGTTGAGATTCAACCCTTACTGTAGCCTATGCAAAGAAAATAGCCTAGAAATTACCCAGCAGTTAAGAACAAAGGTCTTGAATGATCTTAACTAAACTACTACTACCTCACTCTAGGTTATTCTCAATTCATGCCCAGGATCTATTATTAATTCTCTGCCCTTCTCTTTTCTTTCCTCTTTCTTCTGAGGGAGGAATGGAGTGTAGTTGACTCCTGCAGATCTTCTTATCCAGGATTGCTGGCCTGTAGACTTCTGGTTGGTAGAGCAAGAGCAGCAGTCTATTGGATAGAAAAAAAGAGCAGTTTCTTTCCCCATTCTCTCAGCACTTATTCCATATTTTTGGCAGTAGTCATCTTTCTTTAGAGTACCACCAGATAACCTCTCTTTCCTAACTCCTGATATTAGTAATTTCCGGTAACACTTTCTTCTCTTGATACTTAATCTCAGTAGAAATATCGCTTCCCCAATCTTGATAGTCTCGGGATCCCATTTATGCCTCATTTATTCTTTTAACTTTGCCCATATCTCTGTTTGTAATTCCTAACATTCAAAATGTCTGAAGTGAATTCTGTCTCCTTTTGGGATGCTGGCTAATGCACTCAGTATATTCGGTTGATGAGATTCATTTCTGATCTGCTCTTTCCTGTAATTATACCATTAACTGATGAAATCGTAATCATAGAAAAACAAATGTTTCACACTGGATTTCACACTATTTTCCTAGATAACAGACTGTTCAAAATAGTCTAAAGACAGGCACTATCTTTGCAGATGATCACGTTTTATAGATGAAAACTCAGATGTAATGAAGATAGGTCACCTTTTTATTCTAATGTATAATTACTTAGCAGTTGAGAACTTCTTGTCTTCAAAATGTCATGTGTGGCTCATGTTTACTCTAGTTACCTTTTTTCCCAAATAGCAATAAAAACTTCTAGAAATTACTAGAAATGATCATATATGTGCTCATGAAGAACTTCTCTCTACAGCATAATGTGCAGGATATATATGTTCTATCTGCTTTTTCATGGCATTCTGAGCACCAATGTCAACGTCCTAAAAGCCTAATTGGAGGAATGTATGTACTTCTATCAAACAAAAAAATGACTCGCCAGAGAGACTGACTCTTTTTTTCACATTGCATCCACATTCTCACCTAACTACAAAAGCAAAATTGCTTAGACCACTCCCATTTCTTACTAGAGCCTTAGTAAATATAACTCTTTCAGAATGCTCATCTCATTTGACTGGAGTTTTATTATGAAATTCAAGTCAATGGAATTCAATTGGTTGTAAAAATATTTTTTTTTTGGGGGGGGGGTCTGTGTATATTTTATCCACCCTTTCTGACCAACTCTCATGCAAATTTTGACTCTGCTACCCTGGTTGGCATACTTGCTTAGACCTATCTGAACTCAAATGATCCAACTGAGGTCAACCTCCCTACACAAATTGATATTCAGAGTGTCAGATTCAAATAACTATCTTTGTAAATGTTTTCTTCCTGTTATTAGAGGCATAAAAATAGTAATATCTTGATTACACTAAAACTCTGACATCAAGTGAACAATGCCTACATTAACAATAGAGGATAGCTATTTCTTCTAACTTTATCACACACAGGGCCATAGTTTATTCAGCTACTCTTTATAATTTGTCTTGATAGCCAATAATTTTTCTTTTAGTTTCACCTAACCTAAACATTCCTTTCTATAAATTAGAGCTGCAATCCTCTTATTTTAGTGTTTCTCTTCCATACAATACTGTTTGTACTAATAAATGTAGTGATTCAACTTTATTTTTCATTTATCAGGCTAATAAAAAATAATTTTCCTAAATGTTTTCCAAACATTGTGTAACAGTTGATATTCAGGATCTTGAAAAATGAAATGGAAGACAAGATGATAAATAAAAAAAATGCAAGTCTATTTAACTTTTTGATTATAAATTTGATTTATTTAAGATTAAACAAAAAATAATTTTATATTTAAAGCTCATTCTACGGCTATGCATGTTGAAGTGAATTCTATGCACAATTACTTCAAAGAATGGTTCATCAATCTGCTCATAATCATATAGGTTGCCAGTTTTAAAAATATATATCTTTCTGGTCAATAACTCATACTAACTAAATCTAAAACTATATGAAATGGGAGGTAGAGTATTTTAAGAAGCAGTGTAGGTGACACCAATACCTTCTAAAGTTCAAATAGTTGCTTGAAGGTGGAAACTATTTTTGCATTTGTCTTTGTATTGCCAATACCTACTGAAGTGACTAGAACAAAAGTAAAAATCCATAAATATTTATTAAATAAATAATGGAATAGATCGATTTTGTCAGCTGCCATTTTCTCCTCATGTGGCTTTTATCCTACTTGACATACTCCCTTTTATCTTTAATGTTTGAGAAGTAACATTATTTTTTTCTCCCTCTGCTCCCATGACCCATGATACTTACTTCTTATCCTACTTTTAAGCAACCTTTTTTTTTTTTTTATCTATTTGCTTTCTTCTTTTAAGCTTAGTATTATTATTCCCACTTTTTAGGAGATTCATGCATACAAAAGATTAAGCAAATTGTTCAAGTATTAAATATTATATTGCAAAGTGAGGACAGTTTCACATTTTTTCTACTTTTTATTTGTTTGTTTTGTACTTACCTAGCACCATTTTGCACTTAGAAAAACTATATATTTATTGAATGAATAAATGAATGCCTAAACAAATGTGTAATAGGGTCTTTACACTAAAAAAAAACTTTAGAGTTTGTCTAATCTAATCTTCAAATAGTTAAAAGACCTATACGTAGGTCTTTTAGATTGAACATTAAGGTGTCTATGACAGTAATTGTTCAAGTGCAGATAATTTAAGAACCTTATCTTTGCAGGGTTTACTAAACTCCTAAGATGGTTTATTAAATTTCCTCAAAAGACAATGTCTATTCTCCTGACTCAAGTGAAGGTAATTCTTAGTTTGTCAATGTGGTTTTCCCTAGGATTGGTCTCCCTAGATAGTCTGCTATGGACTCATTCTGGGCATGGATATCAGTAATACACCTTCACTCAGCTTTGCAGACATCAGAGATGCCAGCAGCACACTTAGCAGAAGAGGGACATGACTATTGATGAAGAGCAATAAGAAAGTCATATGGTAGCTGAAATACTTGCTAATAAGGCTTCCTCTAAAGCCTTCTAGAATAATTGGCAGAAAACTAATTAATGAAACAAAAATTTGGAGGTCTCTTTACTGTAAGTGAAACAATGTTCAAGAAAATGTAGGTAATTATTTTGGTAATTATTTCATTTTTTTTAGTATCAAAAGAATAACGGCAATAAAACCATTAAACATTTTCAAATCACAAATTTAAACACCACCACAATATTCTTAGGTTTCTTTTGAGAAACATAAGCATCTCAAATTCCAGATTTTAGTCTTTTATTGGTATATTTATTCATTCATTATTTAATGAGCATTTTCTGAATACGAACAGTGGGTCAAGCACTGTGCAAGATTTTTTAGTACAGAATTGAATAACACATAATATCATCATGTAACTCATAGTCTAGTGGATAATACAGATATGTAAATACATAATTATATTGAGATAAGTTTTAAAAAAATATTGTGAAAATTAATTGTGACAATACAGAGCAGGGAACAATAAATTTGCTATTTCATGAGAAAATTACAAATACTTTCACTATTATTTCCCATAGCCTACATTTTCTCTCAATGTTCAAGTCTCAAATCCCTTTCAGGTGATTAATCTCAATACAACAGCATTCATTTCAACACTTGAGAATGCATTAATTAAATTTTAATTTTAAAAATATAAGCCAAGTGCCAATTATGAGAAATTAGTAGTTATTATTTATAAAATGTTCTACTCATAGAAATCACTAGGAGTTTTGTATCTGAAGAGATAGCTATCAATAAATTTAAACATAAGAATGATGTTCCTATAAAAAATATTCTAGTAGCTTGCAAAAAGAAGACAGGAGTGGACAGATTTAAATCAAACTAAGTAACCTTAAAAAAAGTCATTTAATAGTAAAAACTAAAAATAACCTGTAATTTTTCTTTAAAAATTAGCTTTGACAAATACTTTATAAAAATGCTTTCTAAGCTAAAGGATCTGTATAAGCAAAGGGAGAATGAAATCATGAAGGACATGCTTACTTGTAGGCATACACAAAAGAATATTATTCCACCATGAGAAAGAAAGAAATCTTGCCATTTATGAAAACATAGATGAGCCTTGAGGGCACTATGTCAAGTGAGATAAGTCAGGTAGAGAAAGAGAAATCTGTATGATATCATTAAATGCAGAATCTAAAAAGCCAAACTCATAAACACTCAGAGAGTATAATAATGGTTCTTCAAGGATGGGAAGTGGTAAAATGGGGAGTTGTTGGTCAAAGGGTACAAAATTCCAATTACAAAATGAATAAGATCTGAAGATCTATTGCATGACATTGTGATTATAGTCAACATATCTGTATTTTTTACTTCAAAGTTGCTAAGAGACTAGATTTTAAATGCTCTCACAAAATAAAATAATTATAGACATGATGGAGATTTTTAGCTAACAATATTATGATGATTATATTACAATATATGTCTGTATCAGTAAATACATTGTACGGTTACTGTTTGGGGTGATTTGAACTTCAGCGTCGCCCCAGCGGCATGGGGGGTTAATGATGCAGAAGTGTAATTAGCATTTTTTCCTCAGTTCTTCCTCACTGACACAACAAAGAATCACAGGTCAGCAAATTTTAGAAAAGATTTATTAATATATTTTAGAAAGAGCACACTCCAAAGGCGGAATGGGCTTTCAGAGAAGAGAGCTGTAACAATCCAGAAGTGGGAAGGTCTATATTATAATAGGAATGATATAGGTGGTTACAAAGGCATTCCTAAATGATTGGCATGTCAGGACATTTTGACTGACACTTGGCTGATGTATAACTCTTTGCTTAGTGCTCATGTGCTTCCTCAGGATTCAGTCTGTTATAATTAGATTCATGAACTTCCAGACATAAACATGATATTATAATGATGGTATAATGAGGCTGAGGTTATGGTTGGGTTTGGGTAGTACCTTCTGCACACACCTCTATGGCCAAATGAAACCAGCTATAGATTATGGCCCACCTGTCTTTTGTCTCCGGAGATGCAGGAGAGATTCTCTCACTACCAATAGGGTTGTCTGGCAGTCTCTAGGCTGGGCCCCTATTTCTTTGTTCCCCTGTCGCTCATGTCTGACTAGCTACCTAATAACAGTACACTTAAAGTTACAAAAAGTTGTATGTCAATTACATATCAAGTAAAAAGCTTGGAAAATTGGGTTAGGCTTGGAGCACTTTAGAGAAATTTGCATTTTGTTCACTATAAATATTGGAGTCGTTAAAGGTTTTAATAAAATAAGTGAAACACTTCTGCTTTAGGTTGCATTCTGAGGCAATGTATAGAATGGCTAAGTGAAGGAGAAAAGAAAGAGTTATATGGCTTGAAAATGCAGAGGGTGAAAAAAATAAAATAAAACCCTTGGGAAACATCTAATTAAAGGAACTAGAGTAACCAAGAATGAAATAGAACACCCAGAGAGTTAGAAAATAAACAGAAGCAAAGAATTTATGGCAAAATCCATCTATCCAAGATTATGCCTAAACTCATCTATTAAAGTTATCATCGGTAATGTCAACTAACAGTCTTCGACCAAGTAAACAGCTTGTGATCTGCATTGTATTTAAATTTTTGCCATAATCAAATTTATTCTATGGAGGTCAAATGTGCCAAATTGTTGGGAAACAAAATAAACTGGCATGTTCTATTCCAGTTTTTACTGTTTTTAAAAACAGACAACATAAAATAAAATTTGGTGGGTTCACATAAAAAGAAATCTGGAGTTTTGGCTTCTCAAAAAATGTGAAAATAAGATGATCTGACAGTATTTGCCTCATGTCTTTCTCCATGTCAACAACTGGCTGTTGCCATTAGTAGTAACATCCTCACCACTCTCTAAGAAATTGTCGACATCACTATAATAAGGTCAGTAACCATTTACATTAGGTTCGCTATAATTGTATTCATACAAAAAACATTTCTCTGTAATCATCCCTATATCAAATGTATAAACTCTAAAGACCAAGAGGGTGATGGGTCTCAAAAAAATGAGCACAAAATAAGTTTCAATAGCTAAAAAAATTCCTGGCATAAAGTAAGCATTTAATAAATAGATATTTAATATATAAATAAATTTCTACTGCATATCTACTTCTAGTTACCTGGCGAGGTCACAAGAGACATTCGAATGTTTGAATTACTGTCAAGGATGTACTGTATAGGTTCTTTGTAACTCAGCTTATTTATTGCTAATAGAAAGGAAAGAACTGATAAGGACCTCATGGGTCACTGCAAGAACAACGGAATTTAAGAATTACAAAAATAAAATGACAGTTTTCTGCCTTTTATATTCAATAATGCTAATAGTTCTTTCTTTTTACTTCAGTCTCAAGTACTTTATGCCAATAGAATGATTACTGACCCAATGTAACCAGTCACAGTAGTAAACATTTATTTTAAAATAATTGCAATATGAAAAATAAAAAAAGCTGTATTGAAAATATATATGATAATTTATATAATTGTAAGAAAGATACTGGCACAGATAACATCAGATACTACATCTGAAACAATTTAATGGAAGCAAAAAAAATGTGTTTGTAGTGTCTCATGTATCGGTTTGATCAATTTCTCCTCTCCTTCCCCTCCTTGTTTCTAATGAATATGTGTTGACTTTCAAACTGTGCTTTTGTTTATTGTTTTGTTTTCTTTTTCTCGGCTGGGGTCTAATGTTAGAGCAGAAAGAAAGTTTCTGCCAAGATATAATCCTCTTAATTATTTTATTATTCATATGCAGAAACATTGATTTTAGTCCTTCATGAAACTAGAGAATGTTTATAGAAATGTTATCAACGCTTTGATATGGAAATGAGGTAGAAAAGTGATAGAAACTGGAAACAAAAAAGGAAGAATTACAATCAGTGTATCAATTTTTAAAAATAGTATATTGACTATATAAATGGACTATGTATTCACTATCTATAAAAATAGAACTCAGACCCACAACCTGCAACAATCAACCCAGGAAACCAAACCTTTAAGTACAATAAAAAATCTTGGAGGCCAGCCTGCTATTAATCAGATTTGCAGAAAGCCAGATTGCAATCTCTAATAATAATCCAGAAGTTAAACAATTGGCCCCAGATTGGTAAAATGATTAATATCTGACAGTTTTCCTAATTTTTGTCCCAGATTCCAACTTAGGACAATCCAGAAAATGTCAAATATGTACCTCTGACCCCTAACTAGTAGACACCCGCTTCTAGTTGGCCCACCTACAGCTTCCCTATGCCACATCTTCGATCAGGGCACACCGAAGGCTTCAGTTCTTTTCACTATAAAGCGCTCCCTCTCCTCTGCCTGAGAGTATCTGACAAAATGGAAGTGATGGCTGACCCCCTTTGCTATAGCAATTCAGAATTAAATAGACTTCACTTTTCTCATTTGGTTGCTCTTTATGTTTTTTTCCACATTGAAGATATTAAGGAAGCAGACTAATTCAGTGGGCAATACACACAGAAAGGCAAAAAGTGCATTAAAATTGATGTAATGTACAGGTGAAAGCACCTTTTCTTTTTTATTTTTGACCTCTCATAGTCAATTTTTCATGTTTTATGTATGAAGCTGATGTCACAAGGTTTATCTGTTTAGTTGGTTTATTGAGTTCTTAGTTTTATATCTGCATATGAAAAACACAGGTAAGTCACTTATCTCTCCACCTCTCCCTTCCACTTATTAACAAAAATCCTTTTCTCCCAGATGCCTCATTTTGCTTCTCTTTCTCATTTTCACCTTGTATCTTCTTCTATCTACCCTGATTTTTACATTTTTTCCCCAAGAAAATATTATTTAAAGTTTATAATAATACCAGCATATCAGTAAAGCACCTAATACATAAGGATTTAACAAGAATGCCACCAAGTAGATTACAGAGGTCTCTTCTGTATAATAATATTTTCAGGGAAAATAATCGGGAATTTCTAGTGTTTATTATCCTGTTCACAAACTTTCAACTAATGGCCTATAATAATGATGTACTTAATAATTATACAGTACTCATGATAAGGAAGGAACTGTTTAAAGTATGCATTAGTTATGTATTGATGAATTACAAATTACCCTAAACTTTTGTGACTTAAAGCAATCAAAGTCCATTCACTCAAAATTCCCATGGGTCAGGAATACAAGAAAGGCTTAGCTGTCAGGTTGTGACTTAGAGTCTCTCATATAGACAAAATAAAGACCAAGATTGCAGTCATAAGAAGACTAACACAGAAGGATCTACTCTCTAGAGAGCTCATGAACACAGCTGTTGTCAGGAGGCCTCCATTTGACACTGGTTGTTGGCAGGATGTCACGGCTTCTCACCATGTGGACTTCTGCAAAGGGCTATTTAAACCCTCTCACCATGCTACCCAGATTCCTCAGAGTGAGTGATCCAAGAGAGAGAACAACTTCTGCCTTATGCTATCTATTAGAATTGAGTTACCAGGTCTAGCCCATACTCAAGAAAAGGAGAGTTACACTCAACTTTTTTGTAGGGCATGAGTAAGATTTTATGGACATATTACAAACTACAACAAAGTGTTTTACGTGATTATTAATGAAATTTCTCCTAAAACTCCATGAAACATTACTATCCCATTTGACAGACGAAGAAGAAGGTGAAGCTCAAAGAACCTAAATAAGTTGTACTCACAGTTATAACATTACAGAGTTAGGATTTCCATTTAGACAGTCTGCTTGCGAGTTTATACTTTTAACTTCTATGCTAAACTGCCTTTATGTCTACAATCTACACCCCTTATCTGACAAATGATTTTTTAGTTCTGAAAATGTCTCTGCTAGATCCCTGTCACCTATGTTTCCTGAGACGCATGCTCTCCTTCTCTTCTGGAATAGAAACCTTTTTCTTTCAGAGCTCCAATCTCCTTGTTTCCTGAGGGAAGTGCTTTGACCAATCACACAATCTCTTTTTCTCCTCTAATTGTGTCTCAGTCAGAGAAGGAACTCAGGTAGAGAAGGAACCTCACTCCTCTGAGAAGCACAGCTGGATTGTTAGATTCAGAGGTGTAAGACACTGAAGAGATTATTGGCTAAAGAACATGATGGGAGAGGCTAGAACACTGGTAATGGAAGATAAAAACAATATTATTTTGTAAGATATAGTAATGCAAGGAAATGCCTAGTGCTTTTTTTTCATTTTGAATCTCTTGATGCTTTTTTTTTTTTTAGAAATATCCAATATTAAATACTTTAATTTTGTTTTCATGGCTCTGTTTCATGAATGCCTTAAGCATCCATTGTATCTGACTTTTAAATAATACTAGTGTGAAAAAAGGCTAATACCTCCAAAGGACATAGGTCTAGAACTTTGACATCTTAATTTTAGGACCCATAACAGCAATGTGAACTATATCAGAGGTATTGTGGATTAATTAGACAATTACTAGTAATATTCTCTCAATGGGGAAAATATATTTTATAATTTAAAGAGCTGACATAAAACAATTGAGAACAAATTGGATATTAAGAGCATTCCATAACCCGCTTCCTATAATTGGGAAAGGTATTTTGATCTGTTAGAATCAAATATTTTAACATTGTTAGATTCAGCAAACATAATTATTTTCTCTCTAAAATAGTTCTAAAATTATTTGTCTGAAATAAGTTGTTAAAGACACTTAAGAAAACAATCAAAGAAGCTGATCTAATATACTGGCAAATTAGTGTTGAAAATCAATTCTATAGATTTAGATTTATGTAAATTTTAACATTAAATTAAAATTACTGTAGAAAGTTTTAAATGATACTGATTTTAATATTTTCTCTCCCCATGTATTAAAATATGAACACATCTTTCATATATGGTGTAAGAAGATGGTCTATTTTTTTACATGTATCTATCTCATTTTCCCAGTACCATTTATTGAAGAGACCGTCTTTACTCCATTGTATATTTTTACTTCCTTTGTCATATATTAATAGGCATAAATTTATTTCTGGGCTCTCTATTCTGTTCCACTGATCAATGTATCTGTTTTGATGCCAGTAGCATGCTGTTTTGATTACTGTAGCCTTGTAGTATAGCAAAAATAACTTCACTAATACAAACGACTAATTTCAATGTTTATCTTCTTAATTTCTGGTCACTTTAAAAAATTTGTCATTGTCTTTGTGAAGTCTGATGACAAGGTTTATCTTCCATTTAGTATTTTCAATGAAAATGTCATGTAGGTTTGGTCAGATTTAGTCTTTAAGACAAAATCTGATGGATCCATCACTTTCAAACTCAGGATTTCGACCAGTTTGCTCTATTTTAGTTGCATTTGTGCCTCCTATTCTAGTGCATGGACAAATTTGGATGGTCTTAGGAAAAGATAGGCCTAACTCTCTGAGGCAGCCCATGTTTATATTAATATAAATAACACACATGGCCCAATAAAAACAGTCCAAAGTGGATGCTAGTTAAGTTAAAGAAAATTTTCTTTTTTTTTTTTTTTAGATGTATGTTCATGTATTCTTAGTCTCTGTCTTCTAGAAATCACGAGTCACAAACCTCACCTACTTAAATCTGTCCAGCCATCTCATGGAGAAGTTACAGCCTAGAGTTACATGTACTGCGATTTTTGAACACCTGAACTCCATAAACTCCATTGTCCTAGGAGCTTATTACTAGAGATGACCTGACTTTGATTGAATTAAAGAAAGAACAGAGGGATATGGGATCAAGATATCATGCCTAGCTTGTATATTATCTCTTCTATCTTAACCTCGAAATGGCAGAGAATATTTTCCTTTGAAAGAATATATCAAGAACAGTGCCAGGAACTAAGAACTATTACTATCTGTGGGCCAACATTTTCTGAGAAATTCTTAAAGAATAGAAAGCAGAATGGATTAGATAAATGGAGTAGAAAACCGATGAAGTATTTACAGGAGACCAGCAGTGTAGGCCTGCTGGGGAAAAGGGAGTGGTCAGAGAGAGGCCTGGGGCAATCGACAGGTTGATGAATAGAATAACTGCCAGTGGATCCCTTAGGTTTCTAACCACAGGCTCTCCACTCTCCCCTGAATTCTCTGATTAATTGACTGTACTATATCTGTCTCCCTGATGAGCAAGTGGGTATGAACGCTGGGATTCAAGGGGGCAAAATGGGGTCCTTGATGGCCAGCATTTTCAGGGAAGATAGAAACATCACAGAGGAAAATAATATAGAAACACCTAAGTGTAGAACATTTCATTTTTGCTCCATAACACTAGGGGTGATCCTTATGATTAGAAGGTTTTACTGGTTATATTTTTTTGATATTTAGAAATATTTTAATGAGGATACGTTCTTTTGTAGGCTCCAATTCCTGGAACCCAGGCTGGAATACTCTAATCCCAATTCCCCTTCTTTTGCCTGTAAATCTCTCAGTCTCAGTTACACGTCAGTGTTCTGCTTCTTCCCATAAATGTATACCTTCCTGAGCCTGACTGATCTTGCACAATCAACTAGAGTTGAACACAGTGCAGAACCTGTCTGGGCAAAAATGGATCCTTACCTTACCACCTCCATGGAAATACAGTATCCTCAAAAATGACTGATGCTGAGTTTTTTTCCATCCAAACTTGCATGGTAGGATGTGCACCCTTGTACCTGAGAGTGACCCTGTCTGATGCAGGGAAAAGTCATAGCATTCAGACATACTCTGCTCAGCAAAGGAAGTCTTAACCCAATAAGGCCAAGAGCCAAATAAGAAACAACACATTCTTATTCTAGAGCAATGGTCCCTGTTCTTAATATTTGTCACAGGCTAATGCAAGATTAGACTTCAGACAACTCTGTTTTTCTTTAGGGTGGATAGGTGGAGTTTGGATTCTTAATACAACTCTTCAGTCACCTATGGCACCTATTTTTGTGTGTATAAAGTAAGTACTTTCTTTTGGTTTTAAGCTCAGAAATACCATGTCCCTTGAATTATGAAAACTTTCAGTTTGACAAATTTATTTCCTCTCTTTTTTTGAATTTTAAGGCCAAATTAAAATAATTCTTTACATTATTTACTTTAAAATGTTTAAAACACAACTTTGTTTTTCAATAACATCTTTAATTTTTTTTGTATTCTTTTTATTTCAATAATTTTTGGAAACTTTTTTAGAGTGACAATAGAAAAAAAAAGAGTTATTTCTAGCTAATTTTAGGCCACACAATTTTTTTTTTATCTTACAGTAGAAACATACAGGATCGACGGAACGAGGCAGAGACATGGTTGGAATCTATTTCTGACTCTGAACATGTGTTTCTTCCATCTGACTCTGTCTTATGCTCAACTATGCAATGATATTGTTGTGGTTATCATTTTGCTTCCTCACTAACTTGTAAAATGCAGCATCATGAATTCGTCTTTGACTATATGCACGGCATCAAGCTATTGTCAGGTCGAACTTTACCTAAAGCAGATAAAATCCCAGGTCTGTGAGAGGTCACATACTTGAGATTGTAGTGGCTCTGGTGGTGTTCCTCCTGGTTTAATGTAGTACATATGGCAGAGTGGAAGGGGAGAGGGGCTCTGGGAACACAGATGGGAACTGTGAATTTGAAGTACATGCTTATTGCTGCTTTTTCAAACCTAATAAGTAATCTTCCAACTAAGAATTTATATCACAAGCTTTTAATTCACAAGAAAAGGTAGACAAAACAACAACAATAAAATATGACTAATAAGGAATTATGAGTTTATGGTGTTATGTTTTCTTGGTGAGATTAAGGCCCAGACTGTGAATTTATATGAAAGACACCGTTGAGAATATTTCAGTTAGAATGCTTTAACCTTGGGAACATATTTGAAGGAGTATCAGCTATAACGTGACATAAGCAACAATAACTAACTCCACATAGGCCTGGTTTGAAAGCTCAATAGAACCATAAAGAAAAGCACTGCTGCTGTGGTGGTATTAAAAAACCACAGAGAAAAATGTCCATCTTCCTGGTGTCTTGCTCTACTCACTCTCCAGCTTTCCTCATATCCTGTTATGAAGATTTAGCACATACCCCCCCAACTCTTCATTTTTTCCTTTTTGTTGTTTTCTGACTTAAGAACCCATTTCTCAGGGTATTTTGAAATACCAAGCTACAAAATTAAATCCATTCCATTTCCATCCCTTCATTAACTTCTGTTTTTTTCAGCACAGCTGGATCTCATGTAGTCCTCTGAGAAAAGAAATGATAACAAATAAACTGGCTTTAAAGTTTTTATTCAGAAAAACCAGCTTTAACAATTCTTTTCCTTACAAAAAACAGTTTTTAGTTCTCTGTGTCTCAAGACAATAGAACAAGTTCTCTGTCTTGGAAGGGTTAGTATCTTAATTTCACATATGTTTGTTTGTATTTTATAAAAAGACATAAGTATCCATAAGGGGTGCAATTGTTGACAATATTAGCAGACTAAACAAACGTTTTGTGTTGTGGAGAACATCTTTCAAGCATTAGTAAAATCACACTTCAGAACAAGTAATAGTGGCTCTGGGAAGGGTGGGATAGAAGGACATAACCCATATTCTGCTGGGGGGAGAAAATCACTTCTATTTATTTTGCTTCCTCACTAACTTGTAAAATGCAGCATCATGAATTGATGCACAGCATCAAGCTATTGTCAGGTCATAAGTAGTGCTGTGCCTTCTTGTATATTTTTATAGTGATATAGTCATAGAACACTTTGTGTTAAAAGTTTCAGTACCAATCACTAACAGGGAAGCACAGATAACTGATAACTGTGACTTAAATACAAAGAAAAACAAAACAAAACAAAACAAACAAACAAACAAAAACAAAGTAAAAAAAAGTAAAGTTGCAGAAATAATTCCCAACACTGTGGGGCATCTGACAGCTAGGGGCAAAGGATTCAAAACACCCAGTCCCCTCAGTCCTCTTGGCTAGAAGATCTGGCTGACTTAGACCTTGCTCTCAAGTGCAATTGTCTATCTTGTGCCCTGCGGAGTCCTGGAGTGCTCGCAACCACAGAGCTGCATTCTCCAATCTGTCCCAATCCCAGGGCTCCCTCTTTTCTAGAAGCTTTCTGACCCACTGGCACATTATGGCTCCAAGTTGTTCTACATCTCTCTTCAAACAGTTTGGGACATAAAATTAACAAGAGTGGTTTAGCGAAGATACGTTAGGAAAGAAGTATTAGGTACTGGACTCTGGGCCCTGAAATATAAACTAATATTCTGCTCTTTAACAAAGTATGCTCAAGCGCTGTAGTTTGTTTTGTAACATTTCACAGAACAATGCTAACTGCTTAAACTTGACATGAGAAAAGAAATAAAAGGGATACAAAGGGAAAATTATTGGCAGTTATAAAAATACAGTTTTTACCCACATGTTTAATAACACCAAATAATTTAAACTTATTGCAGAAAAAATAACTTTTTTAAATAATAAAATTAACTTACCTGATACCTTCTTATATCTCCATGACTGTATTTGCTTCTGGGATAACTTGAAGTAAGTTGCTTACATTTTGTCAGCCTAGTTATATATGAAGGAAGAGAGAAGATGGCAAATTAACGGAGGCTACTGCATTGTAAATGTTGGTACAAGTTCATACAAACTTTTCTTGGAAAATAATTTGCAAGGCTGAAATGACAAAAGCTCAAATATATATGGTCAGAATTATGTAAAAGCCATCTGTACTTTAGTTACTCTACCTAATTACATTTTGTTAGACTTACTGTTGACCTAGTTACTGGTATACTGTCATGTGTAACTTACAATTTTTATAAATATATTCCTACAGCAAAAGAAATTACTACCTTTACCAAAACTTTTGAGAGAGATACAAGGACAGAGAGAAAAACTGTCTTCTCTGCCTCTGGTTTTGCAGACCCAGAGACAGTAAGCCTCAGCTCGAATGAATCATCATGATTCAAGAAATTGCCTGCAGTCTCTTGACATTTCTTTTACCTAATTTTAATAGTATTGCTTACTTACTTCAAAAATGAAGCAACGAGTAGAAATGCTAATCCTGAGCTCTCTTTTTCTCTGTAATAGATTCGGCATTTTTTGAGAAAATAATACCTTTATTTCGGTGATCGAAAAAGCCTTTACAGGCATTTCTTTAAATCACAAAACAAGCCCTGACAAAACCACAGGGTAGTATTATTATCTTCAATTTCCAGATGGAAAAGTGAGGGATAGAAAGAGTTTAGTTACTTTGTTAGAAGTACCTAGCTGATGACTACCAAAATGGCCTTGTAGCCTCTACTCTTTGTCCAGACTCCAGGCTTGTCTGATTGAGTCTGCCTTTCTAATACACTACACACCTGCAAGTTGGAAGCATCCATAATGCTTATATGTTGCTAGCCAAGTATTTATTCATCAAATGCTTTATGCATTGTAGTTTAAAATGACTGCTTAGCTCATTATGTTTCCTCCAGTGACTATTTCTTGTCCAGTTTCCTAGAGATGGTAACTGAATAGAAACTTACGGACTAAATTAAGTCAACAAGATTCTATATCTCTTAGTAATTTGAAACATGAAAAAAAGACATATTCAATAAAATTCTGATACTGACATAAAATGAGAGCACCCCAGAGCAAAGAAATGTAAACACGCTTGCACACCAAGTACCAGGGGGCTCCCTGGTCTGTAGACTTTCTGCAGTGTTATTACTCAACTTCTCTATCGAACCATGATCTATCATAATTTCCCCCCACCATTTTTCTTTGAGAAGTATATAACCAAAATAAAATTTAATTTCACATAGTTCGTGGCTCTCTTTTTATAAAAAGTTATTCTATTTATTTACATTTATTTAAAATATTTTTTAAAAATCTTCAGTATATATTTTTTAAATCCTCTGACCAAATAATTACTAATATTGTCAAATGTTTCCACTATCCTCACCAAACTTTCTTAACTGCTTGTGTCTTAGTGTTCTCACATAGTTTAATCTTCTTCCACTAAATCATAAATATGCTTTCATCTAAGAAAATATCCAGTCAGAAGCATCGATTTTACAATACCCATTTTAGTTTGAACCCATTCTTTTATATATTAATTTGTCAGCACAAGTAAATAAAAAAGGGCTAGAAAAACAGACCTACAAATTTTTAAGTAGACATGCACTGCATAATGATGTAACAGACCGAATATACGATGGTGGTCTCGTAAGATAAAAACTATCCTATCGCATAGTAATGTCGTAGGCATCTAAGCTGTTGTAAATCAGGTCGTAATGGTGCCGTAAGTGGTAGCAATGCGTAACCGTTTTGAGCAGGTCTCAGTCTACCCATTGTAATTCTGTGAGCTAGAAGTGCCTGGAGACTTGCCTGGGCCAGACCAAACTATGTGGTTTGTATTATGATTGCAAAACACCCTTCAGCAATAACGATCCAGAAACCTTGAAGAAAAAGAGAGTTCAATATTTACAGGCCCTTGAGGTAAGCCAAGGGGGCACACAGTGAAGTCTCCGGGGAGGTGGGGAAAGAGAGAAGGAGAGGGAGAGGGAGAGGGAGAGAGACCTGAGGTTCAGATTTTATTGGGATTAAGGGTAGGGACCTAGTGTTTTGTTGGCTCACTCTTTATTGGTGAATTTAAAACATAAAAGTGGGAATTTAAATGCAGGAAGAGAAACAAACACGTATCCCAAATGGCCAATTATCAAAATCAACCAAGATCTCTAAAACAAAGCAGCCTCAGTGGAGGAAAGTGCCTTGTTCTTTATTTAGTTTTGTGGTTTGGGGATGTGCTTATTGTAGATAGACTTTCTCAAAAGTAAATGCTTCTTTAAAACAAATACCTCTTTGAAGTAGGTACCTCAGCAATCAAAGCTTAAGTCAGGACTTACACTACAATTAAAATTCCATGTTTGTGGTGATGCCAGTGTAAATGAACCTACTGCACTGACAGTCCTATAAAAGTATAGCATATACAATTACAGTTGTGGGCTATGCCATCTATGTTTGTGCAAATAAAATCTGTGTTTGCACCAAAACAAAACTGCCTAAGGACACATTGCTCAGAACATATCCCTGTTGTAGAGTGGCACATGATTGTACAACACAATTTTGATAACAATCCTTTAGTATTAAAAATATACAACTCTTAACAATTTATGAATTCATTTCTTAAAAGTAAAAAAAAGGTAAAATAAATTTTTTTTTCAAAATGCTTAGAAACAGCAGAGTAATACAAAAAGTGCAAAAAATGAGTTAAGTTCTCTGGATTTAATATCTGTGTCTGCCACTAGGTTTCTTTACTGCTACACCATTAGCCCACAAGTTCCTGTGAAACAAGGCAGATAAGAGAGTAAAAAGATGAAAAAGAAGGAAGAGGGTCAGGGGAACTGTGAGGAGTTCTAGATTAACTCTAAATACTTCTGGGCATAGCATCCTTATGAATATTTTGAAAGAATATAGAATGTATATGAATCTAACCTTTTTAAAGTGACAAGACATAATGTTGATAAGTATATTTAATGTGTAGATCACTACGTAGTACATATGTATTCGATATGTAGTATTTAATAATTATATTAAAATTATTTAATATTTTTAATTATTGTATATTCTTATTACTCTTTTCAAGGGCAATTATTAAGTAGTTTTGAGAAAAGCCATATAAGCAATTTGAAAAATATGCAATTTGACGAAAAGCATATTTTCAATTACCAACCATTAAAAATGATTAATAAGAAAAGATATAACACTATATGATACTATATATATATATATATGCATGTGCATATGTACATATATAATAAATAGCATATAGATAATATGCCTGAGGCCTCATGACTATTAATATGTTTACAGATATTTTCACCTTGTCATTATTTTTCTATTCTTTTGTATGGGATGGATAAAATTAGTGGATATGATAAAAGTAATTTTGTTGCAATGTAGATACAGAAGGTTTTGACATAGGCATTGAAATCAGTCAGATTGAACTCAAATTCAGGCTCTGCTGATTAATGTAATCACTTTTGTTATTTCTAAAAAGAAGATTATAGCCATGTCATGGAGTCTTTCTTGGAGGAAATAAAAGATGTACATAATGGGCACAGCTAATTTAAGTCTTATTTATTATCATTGCTGGTCACATGGAAAATTTCCCTATAGCACCCAACTTTTGGGAGAGGCATACTGTAGAAAATACACTTATTCCAGGTAGGGCTAACTACATAATATCCATAGCTAAATATACATAATATTCAATGTGTATCTATATTTAACTTTTTATTTTTAAGAAACTAACTCAAAATCATGCAGAATGTATTAGTCTAGGAGTCAGTGTGAAGAGTCTTCCCAGAAACTTTGACTGAAATATAGTGAAATTGTATATATTTAAAAAATTACTGCACTAAAGTATTAGTTGTCACAAATGACTTAAGTTGCCTAAGAATATCTGTGATTTTCTCATTTATTAAGCAGCAGCATTATTGCTTTTCAGAATAAAATATTCATATGAAAAAGAATTCATTGTCATAATTAGTGGGAAAAATATAAAATATTCATTTTGTTTTCATTGTCTTTTTGAAAGGAAAAAGAAACATAAGGAGAATAATTAATACTTAAATAATAAAATATATTTTATGGAAATCAATTAATATTAAAGAACAGTGATAAATGTAATGTTTTGCTTTTAGTAATTTTTAAAATATTTCAATAAAATTATAAAGCTGTTCGATAATTTTGTCTTTCTGTATCTCCTTCTTCCTTGAGTGCTCATTTGTCATGCAGTATGTTACTGGCTGTTGCTTTCAAAAAAGGAGAAAGAGAAGATTCCTACTTCTTAATACTAATGAACATGAGCTTGCTCTGTTATAACTTCTAGTTTCTAATGTAACATAACATGGGTCAGGCTATGCACTGACATGTGAACTCACTGTTCCCAAAGGATACATAGAAAGAGTTACAATGTCAACTTATCTGGGCAGATATTGACAGTGTTTCTCTTAAATACTATTGCCAGTATACCATTCCAGTAACAAAAAAAGCAAGTTTATTTCCAAAATAATGTCCTTCCTAATAAAAGAAAAAGTCCACAATTACTACTATAATGTCCTTCCTAATAAAAGAAAAAGTCCACAATTACTACTATAGATTCAAAATTATAATAAAATTGCGAATTCTTAGCTGTTAATTAGCAGGCCAATTTCGGTTGAATGCACATGTGTAGAGGTAATAAGATACCATGAGTGGTATAAAATATTACAAGTGGAACAAACAAAATAAAAATTGTTCTACAGTTTCTAGAGTGTCACTATAGAGTCCAAATTTTAAATGGTA
Source organism: Macroglossus sobrinus (assembly GCA_004027375.1). NCBI lineage: Eukaryota > Metazoa > Chordata > Mammalia > Chiroptera > Pteropodidae > Macroglossus > Macroglossus sobrinus. The sequence continues at coordinate 365,989 of PVKZ01000441.1, forward strand.
ATACTAATAGTAATTTTTCCATGGTAATCCTATTGGATTTTAAATTATTTACATATATGTTTATTCTAATCATTCCCATTTATTTTTTATGTGAACTTAAGCAAGCTAATCTCTCTAAATATAATACTCTTCATTTGTAAAGTGATAATGATAATGATGATAATGGAATGATGATAGAGTTATATATACATGTATATAAATGTGTGTATATATATATATATATATATATATATATATATATATACATGTATATATGTGATAAGAGATTAGAGAAATAATTTATGTACAGGGTTTACAATGCTACCTGGAGCATAGTAAGTGTTAAATAAAAGGCAAGATATTTTTTATTATGAAATCTTAGCAATAATTTTGTAGCATATATTTTAATATACACTAATTAAAATAGTTATTTTTGTCTGATATGCTGAACTTGAAATATGCACAATGAAATATAAAGAAAAAGGAAGGACATTGCCACATATTTAATCACATTTCCAGTGGAAGAAAAATTTTCTTTAATTTTACAAAAACTGTTATAAATATTCTATAAAGACTTAAACCCTTCAAAGTATACTTATTTCCTTTGCCTTACTGTCAGTTAAATTCCTTACAAAGGCTTAACTGACAGAGTCTTAAGTATACTTCTGAGGAATATTTGCATGGAAAAACCTTATAAGTACCTTCAACAAAATATTAGCACATCAAATCTAACAATGTATAAAAGTGATTACACATCGTGACCAATTTATACCAGGTTTGAAAGGATGGTTCAGCTTTCAAAAATCAATTAATGTAATCCATCAAATAAATAGGCTAAGTAGAGAAAATTACATGTTCATGTCAATTGATGCAGAAAAAGCATTTGACAAAAATGTAACACAAATTCATGATAAAAACTCTCAGTAAATTAGGCATAGAGGAAAATTTTCTCGACTTGATAAAGAATATAACTACAAAAAACCTACAGCTAACATCATAATTTATGATTAAGAACTCAAAGTTTTTCTCATGAAGATCAGGTAAAAGATAATGGTGTCTTCTTCTACCACTCCATTCAACATTTTGCTAGAAGTACTTGCTAATGCAATATGACAAGAAAAGGAAATAAAAGGCATATGGATTGGAAAAGAAGAAATAAAACTGCTTAGAGATGACATTATCATCTATGTAGAAAATCTAAAATAATTGGCAAAAGTCCTAGAATTGATAAGCCATTATAGAAAGTTTGTAAAATAAAAGGCTGATATGCAAAAAGTAAATTACTTTCCTATGTACCAACAATGAACAAATGAAATGTGAAATTAAGAACCCGGTATCATTTATGTTACCATCCCCCAAAATGTAATACTGCAGTATAAATTCAACAAAATATGTACAAGACCTTTATAAGAAAAAGTATAAAACTGATAAAAATGAAAGAGAGAGAGAAGAAAGAAAAGGAGAGAGAGAGAGAGAGAGAGAGAGAGAAAGAGAGAGAGAGAAAGAAAGAAAGAAAGAAAGAGAGACGAAAGAAAGAAAGAAAGAAAGAAAGAGAGAGAGACGAAAGAAAGAAAGAAAGAAAGAAAGAAAGAAAGAAAGAAAGAAAGAAAGAAAGAAAGAAAGAAAGAAAGAAAAAGAAAGAAAGAAAAAGAAAAAGAAAGAAAAGAATTTTATGTTCATGGATAGGAAGACTCAATATGGTTAAGACGTCAATTTTTAATGTGATATATAGATACAATGAAATCCCAATCAAATTCCAGCAAGTATTTTGTGGAAATAAACCAATTTTAAAATTTATATGATGATAAAAAAGACTCAGGATAGACAGAAAAATATTAAAGAGCCTGTCTTTGCTCCATTGTATGGCTTTTACTTCTTTGTCAAAAATAATTGACTATATTTATGAGGATCTATATCTGAGCTTTTTGTTCTGTACCATATATCTGTTGTCTATTCTCTTCAACAAATGGTGCTAGAACAATTGGGTACCCACAGAAAAACTTAAATAAACATAGACAAAGACCTTACACCCTTTAAAAAATTAAAAAAAAAGAGAAAAGAAATAGATTCAAATATAACATATAAAACAAATCATAAAACTCCTGGAAGATAACACAGCAAAAATTCTAGATTTGTTTGGCTATATCAATGACTTTTTGGTACAACACCAAAAGTAAAATGCTCCGCATCATATGTCAATAGAGATATGCAGATTAACAACGTTATGCTGCTATAGCCCTATTATAATGGCTCAAATCTGAAACACTGACAACACGAAATGCTTGTGAGGATGTGGAGCAATAGAAACTCTTATATGTGTTGGTGAATATACAGCTACTTTGGAAGACAATTTGTCAGTCTCTTATAAAACAAAACACGTTCTCACTGTACACTCTAGTAATCATGCTCTTATAAAGTCATGAAAAGACCTGGAGGAAACTTAAATATTTATTACTAAGTGAAAAAATCCAATATGAAAAGGCTACATACTGTATAATTCCAAATATATGATATTCCTGAAAAGGCAAAAATACAGAGACAATAAGATTAGTGTTTACCAGGAGTTGGAGGTGGGGAGAGGAGGTAAATAGAGCACAGAGAATTTTTAGGGCAGTGAAAATTCTCTGTATTATACATAATGATGGATGGATACATGTCATTATACATTTGTCCAAACACATAGAATGTACCAGCATGAACCATTCTGTAACCTCTGGACTTTAGATAATCATGATGTATCAATGTGGGTTCTTCAGTTGTAATAAATGTCCCACTCTGGTGGGGGATGTTATTAATAGGGGTGGCTATAGGAGGTATGTTGGAAGCTTCTCTTTCTTCCTCTCAATTTTTCTCTAAACCTAAAACTGCTCTAAAAATATAGTTTTAATAAATTTTAAACCAACTCATACTTCAAGAGAATGGTGGATACTTTTGTTCTATAGACATTGCTTAATAGCAGTCTCAACCTATGGCATATAAAGGAGCTTACTGTATTGTGTTTTTTTGTTTAAGACTTGCTTGTGTCAGGTCAGAAACCTATAGTTATTTTGCTATTGTTCCCTCCACAAGCCTAACAGAAATGAGGCCATCATGCCAGTGTAGAGAGTGATGCTTTGTCAGTGGCAAATCTCACAGATCTTGTATTTTCTTGAAGTCAGTTGTTTTTTGTTTGTTTGTTTGTTTGTTTTTGTTTGTTTGTTTGCATTAAAGTTGCCAAAATTCTGGCCTGATGATATACTCACACCTTTTAAAATAAAACTAGGACTTTTTTCTTGCTTTGGAAGAACTTCGGGGCTTAAGAGAGAATAAAATGGCTTTTGATTTACTTCATAATTTGAAGAATTTAAATTCAACTGTAAATCAGGTATATGGACACTTTCTTATCTGCAAACAAACATGCACACTATATTTATTGTAGTGGTTGCAATTTATTTTTGCCCCTTGTATAATGCAACAAGAGTTTCTTTGTTTGTTAACTTGTCTATTTTGTTGGTTTGTGATTAATGCATTCCAAAGCATGCCACCTGAAAAGGTTAATCTAATTTTAAGATTATTTAAATATAATTCCTCATTTAGTGATCTCTGTAACAATACTGAATTGACACCCAATTCTAACGTACCATAATCATATTTAAATTCCTCTGTGATGAACTGTGAGCATTCACCAATTAATCTTCTAAATATTTCCAATCAATTAATTTTCCAGAAAGCAAAAGGAAGGGAACTACATAGACAGAACATTATCCATTTGATACATGTACTGTGAGAAAAAATTACTTTGTATTAAAGAATTTATCTTTATTGTTGATAAGTTTTTCAGTGTAATATCCTTTTCATTAGAGCTTAGAAGGTGAGAAGTTGTTATAATTGTAATTTGAGAAAGGGTTGGTATTTTATGTTTTTCCATTTCAAGTAACACACAAATGTGACACTAGTTCAAAATCTTTAAAAGGCACAAAATTAAAAAAAATCTATGATCAGTCAACTTAGTAAACATTTTTTTATTTAACTTTTTTTTTATTTTTGAAAGTGATATCAGAATGTTTTACTATTTGGTGAAAAGTGTAGATATGCTATTCTCATTACATGTAGTCATTAAAAAATAACATGTTTTAATGGGTTTCTTTATAGAGAAACTTATCTCATTATGAGTTAAAAAGAATAGTTTTTGCATTATTGTATCTTTCATATGTAGCACATTTTACAGTCTTCCTGTCAGAACTGGGTGCTTATCTCAGAGTATTTAAGCAAAAGTTTAGAGTTAAAAATAATAGTAACACCAAAGACAAAAATGAAGAAGTACAATAGTAAAGCATCAGGGTAGAGAAGCATAAAAAGAAAATGAACTCAAAGTAAAAATTATTTATTAATGAGGATTTTTCTCTCACTAACTAGTTGCATAACTCTGATATGCAGTTGTCATTTCATTTACTTTTTTTAACCAGCGACTTTCTGTCTTTTCAGAAATAATGCTTCCAGTTAAGATAATCTGCCACTAGGCCCATAGAGATCATAACAATGTAAGCAATAATAAGACATTTATTTAGTACTTACTGTCTCCCAAGTGTCCATTACCTCACTGAAACCTAATTACAAGCCAGTTGAGCTAGTCTTACTATTAATTTCATTTTACACATAAAGGAACTGAGGCTCTAACCATTCTTAAATTAACAAGGCCACACAACTACAAAGAGAAGAAACTACGATTTTAAATTAGAATGATCTGATTCTAAGCTATCATTCTAAAGCTCATTTACTTGACCATTCACTACATTAATTATGTTATTGTCTAAAAGTCCAGTTTTTCTGAGTGATGATTAACTATGAATAAAGTTCAGCACATTATTCCTTCAATTATACTTTTTGGTAACAACGTTAGGTTTCTTTATATATTAAAAAAAAAGATTATCGTTTTGAGAAAACATTTTATTACAATATAGATTATATTTAGGCGCAAAATTTTTAAAAATGCTAGCTACAACTTGTCTATGCAATCCTTCACCAGTAAGTGTTCTAGTATTTTTATGACTGTCTTTTGGTGTTGACCAGAACTAACTTCTCCCAAATATTGTGGTTTAAAATCTTTTTAGGACTCTGTGAAGAGCTAAACTACTATTTTTACTAGAAATTTTAAGGCCAGCAGTTCATCTTTACTATAGCTATGCTTAATACAATAGGAACAGCTATGCTAATAAAAATAAAAGGTTTTCTGCCCTTTTTTTGCAAAATTAATGAATTTTTTGTAAGTTTATTTTCTTAGAAGAAAATTAAGTAGATGTCATGGCATGTTGACTAGATAGCATCTTATTTTTTAAGTCAGAACAGTTTTCAAAAATTCCAGTAGAATTTTTTAGCAAACACTAGTTGCTCTAACATTGAACAACTTGGTCATCCTAATTTCTTCCAGTTAGATAACTAAATCTTAAATATATATGGATTATTTTCATTAAATAATTGTTGGGTCCATAGTTTCTTAGCCTTCCTTTTGACATGAATGACCTGAAAAGCTGTGTAATAAAAAGACTTATTCAACATAATTTGTAATATATCATATATACTTTGCTTCAGAAGCTATGAAACAGAAATGTTTTTAACAAGAACTGTTGGGTGTAAGGATATAAATGTATGTGAAAAATACTTATTATAAATGTATTATATAAGAGATGGTTGGTGAACTTTTCCTGGTAACAGCCAGATAGTAAATATTTAAGACTTTGCAGGCCAAATGGTCGCTGTCATAACTACTGGACTCCGCCATTATATTATGAAAGCAGTCATAAACAGTACATAAACAAATGTGGCCGTGTTCCAATAAAATTTTATTTAAAAAAGTAGGCATTGGGCCCTGAATTACACTGCAATTTTCACTTATTTTTATAATTAATCAATAGTCAATACTATGCTACAAAACATGAGCATATAAGAAATTTTGTAGAGCATTTCAGCCATCAGCAGTGCAAAATTTAAATATTTACATACCTGTGTACAAGCCAACTCTGTTCATAATTGTGTTGTAAATTATACGATGTAGATATTTCTGTGGTCAAGAGAGGTGAGTGACCAGTGAGAACTTAGGTAGTGAAGAGAGACAGCCAGGATACAAAATTGTTTCGAATATTGACCAGAGTCTGACAGTCCTTTACATAATTTTACATGTCTTTTTATGGTGCTTTACTATATTTGCTTCTGTTTACATCCCAGCTTACCCACAAACTATTTCTTCAACCTCTGAAATGCTTATTTCCCCTACTTGCCTTTCATTTTCTCTATGTTTAGGCTTGTTTATTAGACATGAATGTTGCATCCCTTTCTTAATTTCACTATAAAATACATTCTACAGAAAGCATTTTTTTATTGTTTCAGAGTGTTTATCACTGCTGAATATCCAGGCCATTTTATACCACTCACATTCTATATATTAATATCTCTTCGTGTTACTCCCCACTCTAAAAGTAGTCTTTGAATTACTTGAGAGTCCTACTTATTTGTACAGTTTGATGCTGTCTAGCCAACAGACATAAATGGTTAGACACAGAATAGTATATCTAATAAGTTTAATTAAATGCTGTCAGTATAAGTTGAAACAAAGGCATAAAACTAACAAGTATTTGAAACATAGTGCAACCAAGAGGTAAATAACCTATGGTTTACAGCTGTATCTAGTCTTTTAAGTTAACAATTTTGCCTAGTATTTTCATTTTAACTGGACCATCACTATGCTTGTGGTATTCATCTTGACTAACATCTTAAGCATTTTGCCTAATATTTTTACCACTTATGTCAAAGTGTTAACTCTCTTGAAAAGATCACTATTTAGTTACTAGCAGTTTTCTGAGCTGTCTAAATGTGAAAATACCTCCTCATCTATTAGATTACAATTATCTCTACCACACCTCTCAATTTGACATCTAACTGCAAATGTTTTATAAATTTGGTAACTATGTTATCCTCTGCTTTCCCAGTTTATGCTTCTGGGTTGGAGAACTTTCAGCTGCAAACAAATGTTTGCATGTGGTATCTATGTTGCTCATAATTTATTTTTTTTTTGTACTTTATATACAATCTTTGCATTCATGACCATCACAGAACACACATATAGTCGACATTAATGCTGTTCATCAAATGTTTTCAGTTCTTCTGTGTTCCTATCTCTGAATAAGAATTCACTTCTTGTCCCCATTTGATGGTGGATGGGTTCCTGTGACTAGTTCCAAGCAAATATTTGTGAGCATAAGTGAAGTATGTCACATCTGGCAAAACATTGAATTGTCAGTGTGAGAATCTTCAGAGTTCAATTTTCACTCTGCCATGGTCACTAACATGTTCAGAATGTTTGGCATTCTGTCAACCTTGGTCTCTGAGTGACATAATTACCAGTAATGTTGACCTATGATGGATATGTAAAATGAGCAAAATATAAATATTTGTTGCTTGAGCCACCAAGATTTAAAGATTAGCTTTTATCACAGGATAACCTAGCCAGTCCAACCTGAATGATATGAATATCAAAACCAAAAGATAGAAGTTGTAACAAACAAAACATAAACATGGGTCGGTGTATTAAGAATGGCTAATTTGAAGTTGAGGAAACTGAAAAAAAATGGAAATCCATGCTATGTAGTGGCAAAAAATTGGTTAAAAAATTACCTGAGAGAGTTTGAATGTCAGCCTATATAGTTAATGATGTTGTAGTGTTCAGAAAAAAGATTGGACATCAGAACAATAGTGGCCATTGTTGGAAGAGATTAGCTGCATTTACCAAGAACTATTATTCTGATTGTTAAGATCACTGAAATAATTTATGTTGTCACCAGACAATCTCTTTTGTTGATAAAAATTTTCAGGAAAAGATTTCATAGTGTAACATGACCACACAAACTGATAGACTTGAATTATTTATGGTTAAACCAAGAGAAAGAGGAATGTCCCAAACAGAACTGTGATTTTAGTTATTGCCATATCGGACTGACTATCCTCCAACTGTTAAGAAGGTAAGTTATTGAGAACTTTACTGCCAAAAAAACCATCACCTAGACTAAAAGAGACTGTGACTGTCTAAGGCTTAAAATAACCTTTTATGGAAAAGAATCAAACTGACAATGCTACTTAGCCTTTGGGAAGATATATATTTTTTTCCAACTTTAACTTCAGATGTGGCTAAGAATGATAACAATGGGTAAAATCTCTGAGAGGTACACAGAGGCACAGAGAACACTAGACTAAGGAATTCATGGCACAGAGCAGAATCAGAGAATATTTAAAGAACCTTCATCACCACTAATGTTAAGATACCTAAAAAAGTTTGTCCAGTGGTGATTTCAGAGATAAATGACAGCAAGAAATACAGTTTTATGGTCTTAAAATTACTGAGCTTTTTGGAGGGTATTTGTTACTACAGAGTAATTTATCTTATGCTGATTGACCTTCACCAAATTAATAGTATTATCTGCTTTTTCCATAAATAATTCTATTTTTCTGGCAATAAAAATAGATTCACACATAAAAACAATATTGAGTACCTGATGTTAATAAAAAGAAAGCATGGTTTTATCAAGCCAATACATACACTCTCTGTAACATAAAATGTTGATACCACATAGAAATTTAATTTAAATATGAGTATATTATTAATATCTTATATTTAATACCCCTTCAGTATAGGCTCTAACAATGCATACAAAGAACAGAGTTGTCACATTGAACTTAGAAAGGTTTATTACTGAAAAATTGAACTAGTATATTAAAAGAATATATGTTCTGAAGCATCATTGCTGCTTTTGTTTCCAGTGCCAAGGTCAAAGAATGCTATCTCTGGAAGTCTGTTATTTCATTGATAGCTCTTTGAAAGTGAGAAATATATAAAATGCCTAATATTTCTCTAGTATTTTAGTAGTGCTAAAAACTCTACTGTTAATAATACTGATTGTCAAAAAAAAGTCCACATATCAAGATAAATGTTTTGGCATTAAAATTTCCCCTCAGAAATATTTCACAACAGCAGTTTTTGTTCCCAGTTTTTGCTTTTGCTTTTTCTACATATTTCCCATAAAGAAGATAAACATAGGATTTTGAAAACATTTTATATCTATTCAACTAGATGTATGGCTCCAAAATCAGTCTAGTAAGTATCTAAAGGAAAATTGGTAGAAATGTGACCTGCAGCTGTTATGCAAAAACAAAAACAAAAACAAAAAAAGTCAATTTGTTATGCACATATATGAAGTTTATAAGGATAATAGGGCATTTGTAGACTGGCTGCATTTTACTGTATACCTCTATGCTACTGTAAAGCCATCATTAAATTATCCTAATTACATATTTTTTTGTCTTTATCCTTTCTTTCTCCTTCAGTCAAATTAAGGATGTAAAAGTGAGGTTTCAATCTTTTAATATTAAAATAAATTACCTCATGTGTTTCAGAAATAATCTTCACTCTGGGATGGCATTCCACTTTACCACTGGAATATAGATAAAGTTTAAGAATGCTAATAATTTACTCAACCTAAAGTGTAAGTCTTAGTTATGATGGAAAACACAGGAACATATGAATGAGATCAGTTCATGGGTGATGCCTTCCCCTGCTAATCTACTACTTTAACTGCCACCATTACTAAAGTCAGTAAGCAATACAGTAATAAAGAAAAAAATTATAATAAAAAAGTTCTTCTGTCTCTAACCTATATCAACAGTTCTGATCCACCATACATGCCGTGCCATCCTTGACCTCTCCATGTAAATCCTTATTTTTCTCAGTAGTAGTTTTACTTTTTTATTCCAAATTTCAATTTACACAAGCTTATTTTCAAAAGCTGACCTATTAATATGATGTTGTCACATTATGCAAAGGCTGAGTTGGGGAGATTTTTTGTAATATCACTTTATATTGCCTTTTTCCTGTTTCCACACTGAAAAAGCTATGTATATTAAACATCACATCTATCAGTCACTTTAATAGCCTCTTCAGCTTTTACTTGCCAGTATCTCACTATTCATCATATAAGAAATAACATGAGTCAAGAAGTTCATGTGTTTATAAAATCTTTTAATTGTGCCTAATACTCCGGTTTGGAAAATAAAAACTATGGATGAAGCATATAAATTCATGGAAATAACTTCACTTACAGTTGACTCAATGAATAATTGGTTAAGTCTTCCACTAAAACAGCTAAAAATGTTGAATAATTATATTTTTATTTTTTTTTAATTTTGTCAATGGCCAAGAAATTGAAATCTTAAGACCAAAATCTAAGTGAACTCAGAGAGGTAAATCACAAACCAGTTTTCACTCAAGGCTATTTGTCTAATTATGATCTTAAGCTAAGTTTCCACATCTGTCTGGGAGAAAATATACAGATGATAAAACCTAGGTTTCTCCTAAGCTATAACCTTCTAAAAGTGCTATATCATTAACCTAAGACTGAAATAGAAAAGACACCTATGACTCACCAAATCCTTCATCCCTACTCCTGAAGAAGAAATGTGCTTTGCTTAGGCACTTTTGCTAGTGGTAGAGAGGGAGAAAGGGTAAATGAAAAAAAAAAAAAAAGTTTCCATGAGATGTCATAATCGCAAGTTAAGTTTGAGATCATATTCACAGTGGGAGAGATGATGTGGAAATTTTTAAAAAATCAAGGTAGAAGTCTATTTAAAATTATCCTGAGTTGTCAGTATCCTCAATTCTGGAAATAGGAAGTACAAATAATCTTGAGAAGCAGACAAAACTACTTCAAAATCAAGTCTGAAATACTCCCTACTGATAAAATTCCAGGCTCATAATATATGCAGGGACTGTCAACCAGAAATTTACAAGTAGCAAAAAAAAAAAAAATACCTTTTAATATGAAAAATAAATAAAAGTAATGTAGAATATTACAAAAGTTGAGAACAGATTTTATCAATAGGAAATTCTAGTGTATAATTTGCACAAAATGGCATTAATTTCAATAAAAGGCCTAAAAAGTAAAATAATAATAGTAGGTATATGGATCATCCAATTGTATAAAATAATGATAATGTTTTGAGAGTTTGTAAAATATAGCAAAAAAAACTCATGACAATACATTTTATGAATTAGTGGGTCAGTGATTAAATTGCTCCAATAGTTCTATAATACTTAGAAGGAGGATAGAGTTTTTATACATTATAGAGTTCAATATACTAAATTGTCAGGTTAAAACTTCTAGAGAAATCACTGAAAGAAAAGGAATAAAGTTTAAGAGTAAAGGTAGAAAAATAGAATGAGAGAAGAAAAAATTTTTTAAAAACTATATAATCAGTACAAAGCAAAACAGAATTGGCATCATTTTACATCCACTAGATAACAAAAATTTAAAACTGCAATAATTGCAATAGAGCATATGATACAATGAGACTACTTACTAAATTACATACAGGTGTAAGTAGCAACCACTTTGTAATATATAAATATTTGATTTATAGATATGTAAATAAAATATTTACATATTTGATTTTATGAATTAATTTAGCATTAATTTATAAAATCAAATGTGGAAATACCCTCTAAATAAGCAAGTCACAGGTAGGTTTACACCTACAGTAGCTCCTACATATATGTATCTTAATGTATATATAAGAATATCCAATCCCACTGTTTCGAAATAACTTGAAAATAACCAGCAAGAATATAATTGATAAATGATAATACAGTTAATCAAAATAATTCTATCCATCTGTAAAAATTGATGCTACATTTAACTATATAGATGAACATCAGAAACAGCGTTGAGAGGCAAGGCAAATGATTCTATTTCTATTAAGACTCCCATACTTTCAAAATTGGTTATACTCTAGTGATGTAAATTTAAGTAGTAAAATTAAAAAAAAACAGTGATAATGATAAGCTGAAGTTATGCTAATGGTTAAGGCTAAAATGAAAAGAGATTATAATGTGTATAAAAGGTGACTCTAATGGTATTATTCTCTCTTCTTTACAATTAATTGTATTTTTATCTTTGTCTTATAACTACTTCATTAATACTTTGTGTCTAATACTAAATAAAAATAAAAAGTAAAAATTGACGTATAAATTAAAGTGAAGTTGATTTGGGGGTAAAATTGTCTTTATTAGCAGAATCTGAGTGTGTGTTGGATATTCAGTCTCTCCCTAAAATGCTGTAAACATGTTTATATTAATTCAATCCTTCAGCTCCCTTGGCTTGCCAAGTTTCCTTTCTTTCTCTCTTTTTTTTTTTATCATGTCTTTTATTTATTTAACTACTTATGTATTTATTGATAGTGACAGGTATTCTAAGAATTCTAAGGAATATGCTGAAATAAATTTTAATTTTTTGAATTATGTCAACAAAGATTTTTGCCATGTGATGCCAAAAATGTAGTCTGCTCCCATTTTTCATGCAGTTTAATTTTCATGTTTATTGTTGACATTATGTGTCATGATTTCCTCTATAAAGTTTGATGTAGTGCTGCTTATGGAATTAAAGCTCAAGGAGACTTTATGGGCTTTCAGTTTTTTTGCAGAAACATTTTTCTCCCTATACTATAAATTTTGAGAGTTAGAGGATTAGGACTCCATATGCACTAAAATGTGCTGTAAACTTTAAAGTATTTTCTGTTTAGAGATTTTTTTTTAAATGTGTATGGTGGCCGTTCAGTACATCCTACATCGTTCAACTTTTGTCTTGAAAAATGGAAGGTTAGTATTTATACTGTATCATTCAGTATGTAGCTGTTTTCACTTATCTTTATTCTGTCTGACAGGCAAAAAACTGTGTAAGCATTTTACAAGAGACTGTTAGGTTTTATACTTTTGGCATGTAAATAAGTTAAAAAGAAACTACAGCATATCTGAAACTGTACCCTTAGGGCAGTGGAACAAGTATAAAATGATTAATATCTGAATGTACATGTTAAAGCCATTGTGTTTTTTTGGCCTTTAGCCTAAGCAACACTAAAACATTCAACAGAGTATAATCTATATACTCTGGATGGCAATGCTTTGTTGGCAGAGTTGTTTTTCTTTATGTTCTGGCTATTTTATGAAAACTCCAAGTAAGTGTTAAATCATGCTTTTCTATCTTACTATGTCCCTCTGCATCTCATAAGTAATTTTTAAAATCCATTTGGTGAAGATACTGTGAAAGTATTAGGGTGCTATGATTAGTCTCCATCAAAATATTAAGGAAGACACTTCTGCTTACAATAAAACAGAAATGATTGAATCTCTGTATTAAGCTGAAATCATACAAATTTTGGAACACTGAGACTATCCACATAACAGGAAACCACCAACACCTGAAATACAAGTATAATAATTCTATTACAAAAGAGAAGATCACAGCCCAGCATGACATTTAAGATCAACAATAAAAGACAAAACACATTCAATGAAAGAAGTTAAACTCAAAGAAAATAACATAACAATCTGAATAGTTCTTTTTTTTTTTTTAAAGACTCAGTAAGAGGAATTACCTTCGTAAAACAATAGGTGGAGATTATGAGACAAGGACATGTATAACAAAAGAAAAAGGAACAATGAGATTAATCATAAAGGGTCCTTAAAAATAAGGCACAGCTTTTGAAATAATTTTAAAGTATGAGTCAAATTAGCTAAACACCATTATGAAATAATTGGTGACTAAATGATCAGGCTGAGGAATTCTCTCAGAATGTAGTGTGAACATATGTACAGATAAAACCCAGAGATGTCCAACAAGCCACAGTTGTAATAGTCATCTAATAAGATTTTCAGAAGAACAGTAAAATAAAATATGAGAGAAATAATAATTAAATTTTTTCTAGAATTGAAAGTAAAGGTATCTCAGATGAGAAAATTCAGCAAGTGTTGAGCAGGAAATTGAGAAAGGGAAAAAGGGAACAAAAAAAAGAGAATGACGTCAGAAGCATGATGGTATGAGTGAACTCCTTTGATCTCTTCCCTTGAAACCATAAGGAGCTGAACATCTACATCTCAAAAAATATCACCCAATTTGAACACAAACCGACATGAGAGACCTGCACATCAGAGCATTGGAAGGTGGGCTATTCCGGCACGTGAGACAGGAAGGCTGAAAGAGACAGAGCCAGGCGCTCTGGAGCTGGCCTCAGAGTAAGGGGGAGGGGAAAACAACAACGCTCTTTAAAGCCCGGAACAGTACAGCCTGAGGGATAAGCATATAAAATGCAGTAGAGCCTTGAGAGAAAGGTAGAAACTGAGGGTGGAAAGGAGAAAACTGTGTCTTAGCAACTGCTTTTGAAAGGCAGAAAGCTAAGTCACGAAGCCTGGTCACCATCCCGCATCATTCTAGAGCACACACCCCTACCCTGTACCCTCCAAGCACGAGCGAGCACAGAACCACAGGGGATATCCACAACCAAAATTGAAACACACAGCAGCTAGTCTCAGAGATAGGGGAGGGAGTATAGATGGAAAGCAGCTGAACCCTCAGCCAGCATCACTGGAAGGAAAATAATCATACACAAAGCTGGCCTCCCCCAATTAGCCCCCCCCCCCGCCCGCATTCAGTCATACTGATTCACAAGGAAGCAATGGAGCATTACACATGACAGTTGGAGCAGTACCAGGGCTTTGGGGCCTTTTCAGAGGCTCAACCTCTTATCACCATTCACGTTCTCCCACAGGGTTGGAACCTTGGGACCAAGGGAACCTGGTCGCAGAGGGGATATGCACCTTTCTAGAAAGAAAAAGGGATCTCTTAACCTCAAAGCCACTATCCAGTAGGTTCGGGCAGTGTAGGGTGCCATTTACTGGAAATCAAAAGAAAAACCTTATCAACCTGCTAAAGAGAGATCATTCTGTAAAAATTATCATTTTTTCTTAATGAAAAATAAAAAAGTTTACATTCTCACTAATGTCTAGGTGAAGAAATAGTTCATTAATTTCAATAAACAACCAATGTGACAAAGCAGCTCAGAAAGAAAATGAAAAATCTCCATAAAAATAAGCTTAAAGATATAAAAATGTGCAATTTAAGTGTCAAAGAATTGAAGCTTACGCTTCTAAAAAAAACACAATCAGATGCAAGAAAATCCTAATCCACAGTTCAAAGAACTTAGAAACAAAATCAGTGAACAACAGGAATACATTACAAGAAATTTGGAACTCTAAAAATGAACCAAATAGAACTTCACGAGATGAAAAACTTGCTAAGAAAAATGAATAATGAAATAGCAAGCCAAGGAAATAGAGCTGACCAGGTGGAGGAACAAATTAGTAATATTGAAGACAGAAATCCGGAAGAGAAGCAAAAGGAAAAAGAGAGAGCCTTGAGAGCGGGAAAAAAAAAAAAAAATGACCCTGCAAGAACTATGTGACGCCATCAAAAAATCACATAAGCCTAATGGGTATACTAGAAGGAGAAGAGAGGAAGAAGGGAACAGAGCAAACAAATAGTTGATGAGAATTTCCCAAAGCTATAGAATGAACTGGATCTTTGAATCCAAGAAGCAAACAGAATACTCAGTTATCTCAAGACACATTATATTAAAATTGTCAAAAATTAATGACAAAGAAATAATTCTCAAGGCAGCCAGGGAAAAGACAGTAACCTACAAAGTCCAACAATAACCTGTTAGATTATTGTTGGACTCCTTAGTACAAAGCTCATAATCTAGGAGGGAGTGGAATCAAATATTCAAACTAATGAAAGAAAAAAATTACTAGACAAGAATAATATATATTTCCAGCAAAGCTGTCTTTTATATATAAAGGAGAGATAAAGACATTTTCAGACATGCAATAGCGGAGATAATTTTCCATTACAGGGCCTGCATTATAGGAAATACTGAAGGGGATCATTTTACCTGAAACAAATGGACAAAAAAAAAATACATACCTATATGTAAGATGACCAACAGGCAGACAAAAGCAGAAAGTACAATCCTTATTAAGAACAGGGTATTATAAACTGTAACATAATGGTTAAAGGTAAAAACAAACAAACAAACAGAAAAGAAAAACAAAATGCAGCAACCGCAACTTAGAAAGGAACATACAGAGTAAAGAGGGGGTAATTTGTGACAACAAAAACAAAAAAGGAGAGAGAATAAAGATCTAAATCCACATAGAGGAATAGAGATAAGGTACATGGAGAAAAATAAGAATTGCTGTATGTATAAAACCTTTTATATAAACTTAATGGTAAGCACATAAAAAAATTAAGAAGTGACACATAAAACAAGAAGTAGCAGAGGGAAAAAAACATAAAGTACTGCTAAATTAAAATAACAGAGAGAAACACAAGGACAGAGAAACAATGGAGACACTGAGCTACCACAAAACAAAGAATCAAATGGCTATAGGAAAAAACTCATATTTTAATAATCACCCTAAATGTAAATAGACTGAACTCACCGATACAAGGGAAAGAGTAACAGTTTGGATCAAAAAATAAAACCCAACCATATGCTGCCTTCAAGAGGCACATCTCAGCTGCAAGGACAAATATCAACTCGAAGTGAAAGGGTAGAAAACAAAATTTCAAGCAAATGGCATCCAGAGAAAAGCAGGTATAGCCTTACTTATTTATATCTAATGACATAGACTTCATGATTTAAAAAAAAAGTAACAAAAAACAACAATAGAGACTTCATAATAATAAAGGGACTCATACATCAATAAGACATAACATTTACTAAAATCTATGCTCCTAATGAGGGAGCATCAAAAAATATATAGCAACTACTAACAGAACTAAAGGGAGAAACTGACAAAAACACAATTATAGTAGGAGACTTAAATACCTTACTGTCAGCTATGAATAGATCATCCTAACAGAAAATCAGTAAGGAAATATTATCCTAAAATGACACATTAGACGAATTAGATATGACATTTTCAGAGTCTTTCATTCCAAAACTTAGATTATACATTCTTCTCTAGTGCACATGAAGCATTCTCAAGTATAGACCATATGTTGGGACACATAACTAGCCTCAACAAACTTAAGAAAATCAAAATCATACCAAGTATATTCTCTGAACATAATACTTTGAGACTGGATTTTAACTATAAAAACATAGTGGGAAGAACCACAAATATGTGACTATTAAACAACATGCAACTAAAAACCCACCAAGTCTTAGAAGAAATAAAAGAAAAGATCAAGAGATACAAAAAAAAAAAAAACAAATGGGAATAAAAGAACAACATATCAAACTTTTGGGACACAGCAAAAGTAGTAATAAGAGGAAAGTTTATATCATTACAGGACTATTTCAAGAAAAAAAGAAAGATCCCAATAAACAACCTAACTTTACATCTTAAAAAAAAAAAAAAACTAGAAAAACAACAGATAAAGCCCAAAGTCAGCTGAAGGAAGAAAATAATAAAAATTAGAGCAGAATTAAATGAAATTAAGAATACAAGGATAATAGAAAAAATTAATGCAACAAAGAATTGATTCTTTGAGGTGAATAAAATTGACAAATTGTTGGCTAGACTCATTAAATAGAAAAAGAGAAAGGACACAAATAAAATTAGAAATGAAAGAGGAGATATTATGACAGATACCACTGAAATACAAATGATCATACAAGAACACTATGAAAAACTATATGCCACTAAAGTAACAGCCTAGAAGAAATGGACAAGTTCTTAGAAATATGCAACCTTCCTAGACTGAATCATGAATAACCAGAATACCTACATAGAAGGATCAACAGTATGGAAATTAAAACAATCATTAAAAACCTCCCCAAAAGTAAAAGTCCAGGATCAGATAACTTCACCAGTGAATTGAATCAAACGTTTAAAGATGATTTAATACCTGTTCTTCTCAAACTCTTTCAAAAAGTTAAAGCAGAGGAAATATTTTTCAATTCATTTTATGAGGTCAAAATTATCCTGATACCAAAACTTAGTAAAATAACACAAAAAATATATCTTTTATTAACTCAGATGCAAAAACCCTATATAAAATACTAGTGTATCAAACACATTAAAAAGATTATATACTATGATCTAGTGGGCTTAATCCCAGGGGCACCATCCCAGTGATGGTTTAACAGATGCAAATCAATCAATGTGATACACCATATAAACAAAATGAAGGATAAAAATCATATGATTATATCAATAAATGAAGAAAAAGCATTTGACAAGATACAGCATCATTTATGATTTAAAAACTTTCAATAGGTATAGAAGGAAAGTATCTCAACATAATAAAGGCAACTCTTAGCTATTGTCATACTTAATGGAGAAAATTGAAAACCTTTCCTCTAAGGTCAGGAACAAGACAAGCTGTCCACTATTACTGCTATTATTCAATGTAGTATTGGAAGTCCTAGCTAGAGCAATCAGGAAAGAGAACATAATTAAAGGCATCCAAATAGGGAATAAGGAAATCAAATTGTCACTTTTTGCTTATGACATGATCTCTATATAGAAAACCCTAAAAACTCCACTAAGAAACTGTTAGAACTAGTAAACAAATAGGGTAGAGTTTCAGGATACAAAATCAATGTAAAAAATTCATAGTGTTCCTACATGCTAACAATGAATTTTCAGAAAAAAATATTAAAACATTTCTTTTTGCAATTGAAACAAAAAATTATGACATACCTAGACATAAACCTAATGAAGAATGTGAAGGACCTATACATTGAAAACTATAAAATATTATTAAAAGAAATTAAAGAAAACACAAAGAAATGGAAAGATATTCTGTGTTCACGGATTAAAAGAATCAACATAGTTAAAATGACCTTAGTACCTAAAGCAGATTTAATGCAATCTCCATCAAAATCTCAAGAGCATTCTTTAAAGAAATAGAGCAAAAAAAATCATCAGATTTGCATGGAAGCACAAAAGCCAAATAGCCAAAGTAATCTTGAGGAAAAAGAACAAAGCTGGTCATACCACTTTGCCTGACATGAATTTATACTACAAAGTGTCAATAATCAAAACGACATGGTGTTAGCAGAAAAACAGATCCGTAGACCAAAGGAACAGAATTGAGAGTCCAGAAATAAACTCTCATATATATGGGCAAATTATTTTCAACAAAGGAGCAAAAGTATACAATGGAGAAAGGAAAGCCTCTTCAATAAATTGTGCTGGAAAAAACTAGAAAGCCGCTTGGAAAATAATGAAACTAGATTGCTCTCTATCACCATACACAAAATTAACTCAAATGGATCAAAGATTTGAATATAAGACCTGAAACAATAAATTGCACAGAAGACGACATAGGTATTGAACTCATGGACCTTAGATTTAGAGAGGATTTTATGAATTTGGCCTCAAAGGCAAGGGAAGTAAAAGCAAAAATAAATAAATGAGACTATATCAAACTAAGAAGCTTCTGCATAAGAGAAACCATCAACAAGGCAAAGAGGCAGCCATCTGCATGTGATAATATATTTGCAAACAATGCCTCTGATAAGGGCCTAATTTCCAAAATAT
Source organism: Macroglossus sobrinus (assembly GCA_004027375.1). NCBI lineage: Eukaryota > Metazoa > Chordata > Mammalia > Chiroptera > Pteropodidae > Macroglossus > Macroglossus sobrinus. Next base: position 385,373 of record PVKZ01000441.1, read on the forward strand.
ATAAAGAACTCTTGCAGTGCAAAAAAAAAAAAAAATCCAATTAAAAAAGGAGCAGAGCACCTGAACAGACACTTCTCTCAAGAAAACATACAAATGTGCAACAGACATATGAAAAGATGCTCTACTTCATTAGGTCTTAGGGAAATGGAAATCGAAACCACAATGAGATACCACCTCATACCTGTAAGAATGGCTATTATCAACAAGACATATAATAACGTGATGGAGAGGTTGTGGTAAAGAATGAACCCTCATACACTGCTGATGAAAATATAAATTGGTGCAGCCCCTATAGAAAACAGTGTGAAGATTCCTCAGAAATTTAAGAATAGAGCTGCTGTGTGACCCAGGAATCCCTCTTCTGGGTATCTACCCCCAAAATTTGAAAACATTCATTTGTAAAGATATGTGCTCCTGGTGTGCACTACAGCATTATTCACAGTGGCCAAGACATGGAAGCAACTGAAGTGTCCTTCGATAGATGTTTGGGTAAAAAAGCTGTAGTACATATATACAATGGAATATTACTTAGCCCCAAGAAAAAGATGAAATATTGCCATTTGCAACAACATGAGTAGATCTTGAATTATCATACTAAGGGAAATAAGTCAGAATAAAAAAGTTGAGAACAACATGATCTCACTGATATGTGGGATATAAAACTAAAAGTAACAAATAAATGTGACAAATAGAGACTTATGAATACAGACAGTGGATTTATGGTTACCAGAGGGAGGTGGGGGATAGATAGGGGTACTGGGGGTAAAATATTTGATGACAAAAAGAAATTTAACTTTGAGCGGTGAACACACAATGTGATATACATATGATGTATTATTGAATTGTACACTTGAAACCTATTTGATTTTATTAACAATGTCATTCCAATGCTTAGAATTAAAAAGAAAAAGCACACACATTTACACACTGTAGTGAATTTTAAAAGCATTTAGGCTAACAAAATTCTCATAGATTCAAGAGTTAAGGACAAATTACCAACAATGAAATAAAAATGAAGCTACTTGTACTATATTTTTATCAGCAATATTTGATATAAGGAGAAATAAGAAAATATTTTCAAAACACTACATAAGAATTCTTTATATGTAAAATTCCATATTTAGATAAATCATCATTCAAGAACAAATATGTAATAGAGACATTTTGAAACTAATAAAAATAGAAATTTGTATGAGTAGGTCATTTTTAAAATTCTGTTTTAGAAAAGCTATTATGGCAAAAAGAAAAAATATAATAAAGGCAAAAATAAATCATTAAAATACATTTAAGTCTAAATGCTAATAAATTATATGTATATATATATATAAGTTATATATGTATGAATTTATAGTTGACATCAATATATAGATGGGTGACAGAAAGATAATAAAAATGTGCACAAATTCCTAGAAGAATAGATGTGGGATCTAAAACTTTTAGGTCAAACAAAAAGAATAGGAATAAAGGAAAAAGAAAACATAATAAAAATATAGTTTTATGGAAAGCTACCAATAATAGAATTAATCCACTCAAGAAGCGATGAAGAATGGTGTCCTTTGGTATCTTAAATCAATCTTAATCATGAGCAGGGAATAATTCTATTAAAAAAGAGAGACTTTTAGACTTGAGTCACTGCTAGTGTTTCAAGGTTATGAAGAATATGTTTACTGTATTATTTTACTAATTTAAAATTAATGGAGAATTCTACACTCTATTAAATGCTTAACAAGATCCTCATTTTTTTTACCTGACAAATTAAAAACAAAAAAGCTAAAAACAACCTTGAAAATGATCATTATTCTACACAGCAGAAGCCCTATAATTTTAAAAAATATTTGAAAACAATTAGCCGGAAGCTAGAAATTAAAAATTATTTTTTGTTTGTAAACTGAAATTAATGTTTAAAAAAAACTACTCAAATACTGAAGTTTACTTTCTTACAAAAATAATGTTCATGATTTATGAATACCTACAATCCTCGGGTATGAATTTTCACTATGAAAAATTGAAATTATCTCAATCTGTGCAAACAACAATTGAATCACAATTTCTTAGGACTTGGAGAACATCACAAGAATAAGATAATTGATTTTAAAAACTGCACTACTTCATTCACTCTGAAATACTGCTTTGAGTTTGGTGTTTTTTATTCTACCTATGATTAACTAGGCATCTGCAGACCCATTTGATACTTACAGTTTTTTTTTTTAGAGTGACATGATCATTGGTCATTTTATAATTACCATTATCTGACATGTTATGTGAAAAATGAATTCTAAATTGTAAAGCTTCCTATACCAAAAATGATTAGATATAACTACTTTTTGATGAAATTTATTTTCTTCATGCAAACATTATTTTAACAATTTTATTAAGATATAATTTACATATCATACAACTTATTTAAAGTATACCAATGATTTTAGTGCATTCACAGAGTTGTGCATCTATTACTACAATCGATTTAGAATATTGTTTTTACCCCCCACCCTCTGCTTAGCTATTACTTTTGAACTTCATTTCCTTCCCATCTCTAGGTACCCATGACCTACTTTTGGTCTCTATAGATTTTCCTATTCTAGACATTTCATGTAAATGGAAATAGACAATATGTGGTTCTTTGTGATTAACTTTTTTCACTAAGAATATTTTCAGAGTTCATCCATGTCGTAGCATGTATCAAGACTTCATTTATTCATTTATTGCCACATAATATTCCATTTTATTTATTTGTTTACCCTTTCATTGGTTTATAGAGCCTTGTCTTGTTTTCATTTTTTGGTTATTATCAATAATCTTGCATGAATATCCATATGCAAGTTTTTGCTGGAACATATGCTTTAATTTTTCTTTAATATATTCCTGGAATTCCTGGGTCATATAGTTTAACCATTTGAGGAACTGCCATGTCTTCCAACATGGGTGCTACATTTTTCATTCCAACCGGTAGTGTATGAGGAATCCATTTTATCTATATCTTTGACAATAAATGCAATTGTCATCTTTTTGATTATAGCCATTATATTGGCTGTGAAGTAGTATCTCATTGTGGTTTTAATTTTTATTTTCTTGATGGCTAATGATATTGAACATTTTTTCATAGACTTTTTAGTCAAATTTTTGTGTATCTTCTTTAGAAAAGTATCTATTCTGATATTTTGTTTAATTTTAATTGGGTTATTTGATTTTTTATTATTGGGTTTTAATATGTCTTTATATATTCTAGATATAGACTCACATAGATTAGTGCTATCTCTAAATTCTCAAATCTTAAGACTTCATTTAAAATTGAACCTTAAGTAACATGACAACATGGCACAAACTTCTCTTATAAGCCATACATTCTAACACACATACATTTTAACAAATATATATATGTTGACTTATCAGTCTTCTCCAGAATATATGGTGAAATTGTTTGTTACTTTTATCATTCACTTTGTTATCAATAATAGCTTCTTTTTCAAATATTCATACATAACTGTCTTAGTGTTAATCAGGAATGCTTTATTTTGCTAGAAGACTTTTCAAATAAAGTCTCTATTTCTTATTGAAGTTATAAATTATGATCATTTCCTCAAAAGCTAAATACCAATAATTTTTAGTAACCTCCCTTAATTATAATTCTACATCACTTAAATTAATTAAAGCTATTTCTTAAAAGTGTGCATTGTATCATATAAAATATTATAATTTAAAAATACCATTATCTTCTTTTAATTCAGAGTAGTGTTCTTTTATCATTTTGGTTATCTCTTCTTGTTAATGGTATCGTCACTCCTTGGGACTCTAGACTCCCTACCTACTTTGCCTAATTCCATTTGTTCACCTCCTCTGTCTCTCTGTTAATTTTATAATTTTAAACTTGATTGTTTCTAACTAAGAGAGATATTCTTTTTCCAAGTTGATCATCTGTGAACCAGTTCAAGCCATGGTCTTCCCAAATGTCATGTTTTTCATGCTCCTAGTATCATAATGTATTCAAATTAAACTGAGATATACACTCTTCCTTTTTGATGACTGCTCCTATGTTCTTCCAGAGATTCAGACCATACCTTCCCTTTTAAAGTGTAATTCTTCCTTTGCCCAACAAACTCCACTGGATTACATCTTTTTAAATTAAAAGGTTTCACAAATTTAACTCCGTGGAAGCTAATCTTTTTAGAAGCATTGATGCTTCTATTACTTGTAGTTTTGTAGTTCTAATTTTTTGTTTTTACTTTCTAAGTAGATTAAAATAAAGATAAATGTATTTTTCTTTTCAAAATCTAAATAAGCAATAAGTGAGTGTTATTAAGCATAATAATGTATTCTGAATGTGTCTGGATGCCATAAGAGACACAGAATAGTCTCAGCTCAAAAGCCAGTGCTGGGGGGGGGGGGGGAGAAAGAAAAAAAAAGGAAAGTCAGAGGTTTAAGAAAGTTTTATCTGTCTGGTTCTTAAGAGCAGCTTAGTTGTTTACATTTTAAGCCATCATACAACTCTGTCTTTTTAATTCTTATTTTTAACTATAACATATATTATATATTCAATATATATTATATGTTCAATATAATATGTGATCTGTGGAAGCCATGTTTTGTTTGCTGTTATTTTACATTTAGGGCTTAGATTATGTTAAATTGATTCTCAAAAATACATCATAAATCAGTGAATTAGCGAAAGGAATCAGTGAGGCTTGAATAGTTAGAGCATTTTTTACAAGCATGGTAAGGTTCAGAAAAAACCTGAAAAAATGTTGAAATTTAAAGAGTTGAAGAAAAGAAGTGTAAATAAAAAGAATTTCAAAGTAAATGATAGATTAAGCAAAAGAAAGAATGAAATTGTGGCAATCTCATGGGATAATGGGAAAATTGGCAAGCCTAGAATAATGATTGTGTGTGGGAAATGAAGTTAGATATATTATAAAAAATCAAATTATAAATGGTCTTAAAATCAGGTAATTTGGGCTTCTATAGTAGAACAAGGGAGTCATTGAAGACTTTTTACCCTGGAGAGCGCAGTACAATGAAAGCAGTAGTTTTAAGAAATATTACTTATAGCATTTCTGGTAGTTTTCTGTCCTGAAGCTATTGCTGAGTAAATTGGAAGATTTTGGAGTCTAGGGAATAACTCAAAGCTAAGTTGTTCTCAGATATAAAAGTTTTACTTAGCCAAGGTTTTCTGAAAGAAAAATAGATAGATAGATAGATAGATAGATAGATAGATAGATAGATAGATAAGATATATACATATACACATATATATGTACATAATTTCCTCAAACTATTTATTGTTTAGTTGTCTTTATATCTTGCAGTTTTATTTTATCTGAGGGATAAAATAATACATGTTTCTTTTAATTAGCAATGTATGAATAAATGGAAGCTAGCAATAAATGGGAGTGGAATAAATTATCATTGCTTACTAGAAAAGTGCTGTCATTCATGAGTTCATGAAACCCTCAGCAACACTGATGATAATGGGACTCTACAAGAATCTATGAGACATTTCAAAAGGTAAATCAGAAATATTTAGTAAGTAAAAGAGTATGCATTAGGTATAATCAAAGGCTTAGTTAAAGATGGCTTTATGGTTTACATTACCTACTGAGAACTTAACTGTTATTTGGAAAGAGAAAACAAAGCTGGAATGAAAAACTGATGAAGTGATTTGTTTTTAGGGTTCAATACGACCATGGAACATACAAGAGAGCATATCCAAGAAGCCCTTTCAAGTATTAAAGAATTCCAATGAAAGACTTGGGAATCACCATCAGAGTAGAAAGAGACATGTGTGAAATCATTAAAATAGATCAGGTCTCCAAAAAAGAAGAGGCATGCAGTACAAAGGGTGAAGGATTGTGCTATACTACTATAGTACTTCATGTAATGTTCATAATGGCTGTGTGGGAGTCAATGATACATATTTCATTTTGCAAATAAGAATAATTTCAGAAAATGTTATTGATATTTTCAAGAAAATGCAGTTAATAGTAGTGGCACAATGAGGGTGCCTTGAAAGATATCCCCCATAATACTGATGGGAATGTAAAGTTCAATAACCTTTCTGTTGGAAATTTGGCAATATATAGCAAGGATATTACAAATGTTAATGTCTTTTGACACAGTCATAACATTCTTATTAATCTTACCAAGAATTGAACATACACACATACGAATTTTTGTGTATCAAAATTCATTGCAGCATTATTTATAAAAGTAAAAATTAAAAGCAGTTAAATTTCAAATTATATAAAACAACATGCATGGCATCTCACATTTATGTAATCGAGTACTATGCGGGCTTTACAATCGTGTTTTCCATGCATATGAGAACATGGAAACTCTTGAAATACATGAAATGAAAAAGACAGTATAAAGGGAAAATAAACTCTTTAAGACAAAATAACATTTAGGAAGGGTAAAAAGATTTAGACTACTTGATTTTAAATTATAAAGAAGATTATTACATTCTGCAGAACACACTTTTTGTTAATATAGTTTAGATTACTTAGATTGCTTATTGACACCTGTAGTCAATACATGTGTCAATAAGAAAATGCCACAACTTTCTATCTACTATTATAACATTAAAATGAGAAATATCAAGTAGCTATTCAGAGGCTCTCTTCCGACTGTAAAATATGTTCTGTTTTTCAGAGTTTTAAAATTTTATTTGTCAATTGGTGAAATAAGCCATCTAGAAAGGTATGGATGCAGAACTAAAGGATCAGAGCTACAAAATCCCCTGCCCCAAATCACACAGGGATTTAGGAGTAGATTTAATTAGCTCCAGAAATACCATTCTTCTTTGAATCCTAGGTATTGTAGAACATATTTTTTAATTGTTTTATATTATATAATTATTATTCAAAATCAATGGAAACATTCTATGTAACATACCTAAATTTATTAAAAATTAATCTAAGAACAAAAGTATATCCTTATCTACTATTATGTAAAACTTCTCTTTTTAGTATCAGAATAAAATTAAGTATAAATTTTAATCAGATTCTTAAGTTTAAAGAGTCTTCTGCATTACTTTAGGCTTCATAGTGACAGATTTTATTTCATATACTGTGTTCCGGGCCCTGAATTCTTTAGTTTTTCTTTTTTTAATTCATAATATATTTTCAAAGCACGCTAATAATTTCGAGATTTTTGTTTATCTTTTCTTTTTGGTGAAACACAGTTTCACTTTATTTTATTAATTGAACTACACGTTGTTCAAAGTTAAACATCTGTGTTTATAGTCATCTAGAAGTTTTTGACAGATATTTAGTATTCAAATTATACTCTTTTCAGACAGACCAACATATCCTTCTATCTCTTTTCTGGGATCAATTATGAAAGACTTAGAAATGTCTGCTGCTTTTAGTTTTGTTACCTGGTTTGTTACTATCTTCTTCAAGTCCATACTTTTTCAGTACTGCAACATGCTGTGATTTTGTTTGAAAACATTTAATGTAACTTTAGGTTTTACCAATTTAAATTAAAATATACATGTGGTGATACCAATGCAAAGGATTCAAGGTAGCTAATGGTTGAGTATGTAGACATAAAGCTTCATATAACTAATTTTGCCCATGCCTAGGTGACAACTATGAACAGTATACCATAAATTACTCCTCTGAGTAACAACTGAAAAATTTAATTTAACCTGACTGTAATAAAAATTCTGATTTTAGAAATATAATGTTTTCAGAGGAGAATGTGCTCTGAGACCTAGCATATATGTACTAGTTTCTTTAATGCTGCATTCGCTAAATACTGTTGGCTATATGTATTATGCTATGTCTAGAGATGCTGCGATGAATAAAGTCTTCCTTTTGCTTCCCACCATTCAGCTCTTGCTCTGTGCTGAACCTGCCTTCCCTGTAGTTGAGATATTTGCTCTTGGCTTATACTGGTGAGGTGGGGCAAACTCTACAAATAGGAACATCTCTAATAATGCCAATGTTACAAATGTAACTCTAGTGCCTGAGGACACTGACCCTATTGTGACATGAACTAACATCCCCACTCCTGTCAAGAGGCCTTTTTGCTGATACTTATTTTTTGTCCAGGCAGTAGTCCAATCCTGATGCAGGGCTTGTACCAGGACAAAAATATCTGATTGCAGCATCAAGTGGGGGGCATATGTCCAAATATATGCACAATACCCCCTCGTCTCTATAAGCAGTTCCTCTATCTACTCACATTTTAAACAACAACTACAGGAGTTGTCCATGTTATTTCTCTTTTCTTCATCCCCTGTATCTACTCCATCAGCAAGTTCTTAACACAACTCATCATCCAAAAGTAGTCAGTTTTTCACCTTCTCCATCGCTACAGGTGAAACCTCCTTCATTTCTTTTCTAAAGTGTTAGAATAGCTTTCTAACATTTTTTTAATTCTTGCCTCTGACCACCTCTTTTCAACTAACATGGTGTTTTTAAGCATGAACCAGATCTTTAAACTCCCTTTCTTAAGATCCTCCAATGATCCTCATCATATATTTAGACAATTACACTAGTTTACCCTGTTTTTAAAGGCTTTCCTTGGTCCTGCTCTTCCCTTTGTCTTTAACCTCAATTCTCTCTACCTCACTTTGTTCTGGCTACACTGAACTTCGTTCCAGTCTTTATTATGCCAAGCTTTTCTGCCTTATGGCCTTTGCGTTGGATGCTCAACCTGGAAGATCTTCTCCTTTTATAAGTTTTACTGCCCTAGCTACTCTTGTTAGGGAAGGCTCCCTTAACTGTCAATTTTTAATTTTTTTTTCACCTATCCAATTTATAATAGTTTCTTAGTTTCTTACCATAATATCACTATAACATTTATTGATATCTAATTTATTTGGTACATTTATATGTTCTTATGCAATTGTTATCTGGTTCTTCTAATCAGAACGTGAGCTCCTTTATAAGGACCTTATCTGCCTTCTTCTCAATTGCATTTCCAACTGTAGTAGTTTGGCAGTGATTTTTGTGGTAGTCTGAGTCCTCTAAAAAACAAAGTTCTGAAAGAAAGAGAAAAGGAAGAAGGAAAGAAAGGATGGAAGGAAGGAAGGTGTTGGGAGCTGTTCTTATCAAGGCTCTCATACCTGAGATCTAGGCAACTTTGCCTTGGGACAGAATCTGCCTCGCCCTGTGCTATCTGATAGGATAGACAGCATAAAGTCAGTTGCCCTGACATGCCCTGACTTGCCCTGGGCCCCTTGAGCCATTTGCTTAAACTAATCTGACCTTGCAGCCCCCTCCTCTCCCGGGACCCTTCTGCGTTTTGGGGTCATATAAGGAAATGGAATGTTCTGCGGTTCGATATCCAAGGCAACTGTGATTATGCAAATCCTCCCCTTTATATACTCTACCCCTACCTACAATAAAGGAGGCTTGATCAGAATACTGTCTTGCCTCCGCTCCTTTTTCTCGCCCATTTTCTCCCCAGGTTGGATCCTCCTCGCCCCCACGAATAACTAGGTCCCGCCGGTCGGGAAAGGAAGGAAGGAAGATAGGTTGGGCAGAAATATCTTAACTGCCATGCAGTTCTAAGGAACAATGAGCAAGGTCACTGGTGAGTCATTGAACCAAACTTGCCTATCAGTGTGGTTGGCGATCCCTAGGAACTGACTTGCCTCAGTACTTCTGCCATGCTTGCTCATATCCGAGAGCAGACAAAGGAAAGTGCAGCCTCAATGCTTATTGAGTGATGAACTCATGAGCTCAGGTGCTGCGCTGCCAGGTGAATTTTCTCCCTTGAATTGAAAATCTGAAAAATGCATTTTCATGGCCATACAGAAAGTAAAAGTGCTAAAGAATTTTTTTTCTCACATAGTTATTTCATATTGTATGCATATATGTGGAAGGGGTTGTTTAAAGGTGATATATACTCACCTGCATATATACACACACACACAACATCTTAATATGAATATAACTTTTTACAAAAAAAAGCCATTGAATGCAATAAAATAAATAGAGGGAAATGACCAAAAACATTTTAAAATAGTCATCTTGGGGTGGTAAATTTGACAGTAACTTTTATTTTCTACTTTCTTTGGTCTTCAAGTTTTTTTCAAAAAATATTGTCTCCTACTACAAAAAATAAAAAAGAATGATTTTAAAGAATAAGAAACAATATAAATAAATATATATTTTAAGTGGATATTTTTTCTTTTTATATTCATATCATAAAATCACAGAAAATTGAGATTAGAAAGGTCCTAAAAGATTGTATCTTATATCCAGTGGCTATACAGCTATATTTAAATTTTGAACATAAAAAGTTCAGTTGAATTTTATCCATGGAAATTTTTTTTTAAAAAGTAAATATGAAATATAAGGTAAAAGAAATATAAAACACTGAGTTCTCCCCTTCATGCAAAGATGATTAGAATCTAGAGAAAGGTTTACAAGCATTAACATTAACAAAAATAATTAAAAGCTAATATGCGTACCTGGCCCTTTGCAAGAATTGTTTTCTCTATAGTCAGTGACAAATTTTATAATTAGGATTGCCAAATAGAGCAAATAAAATATACTAAAATATACTGTACTGGTTTGTTAGGGCTGTCAAAACAAAGTACCATAGACTGGGTAGCTTAAATAACAGAAATTTGTTTTCTCACAGCTCTGGAGCTAGAAGTCTGAGACAAGGTGTTGGCAGGGTTGGTTTCTTCTGAGGCCTTTTCTCCTTGGCTTGCAGATGGCTGTCTTCTCCCTGTGTTTTTGCAATGTCTTCCTTCTGTATGTGTCTATGTCTAAATTTCCTCTTCCCATAAGAACATTGGTCACATTTGGCCAAACTAATGACCTCATCTTAACTTAATTACCTTTTTATAGGCCCTATCTCTGAATATAGTCTAATTATAAGATACTGAGATTTAGAACTTTCATGTGCGAATTTGGCTGGAGGGTGAGTAATTCAGCGTATAACATATACTAAATTACAAATATACTAATTATCCATTGTCTATCTGAAATTCAAATTTAACTGGTTATCTTGTATTTTTACCTGACTATCCTATTGGAATCCTGAAATTGTTTATCTAATTTGTGGTTTCATATATTTTGATTTACTTTTTTATATTTTTAGGATCTATTATTAGCAGGTGGTTTTAAAAGCCACAGAAGAAATTTTATTTGAATTTATTTCATTTATATTGCTAACAAATAAATTTTCTTGATTTAAAAATGTATGCTTCTTAATTTGAAAGGAAATACTTGAGCCAATATCTTCTTTTCCTTTAAAGGTTAATAAAATGTAAACTAGGTAAAATAATACCTTGCTTGATTTACGTTTGCATGCTTTTTTATTGATTAAAACAAGAGAATCTCTTGGAATACTTTAATATCTAATCACCAAAGAACCAAGTATAATTGTATTAGCATCACTTACATTAATTACCTGAGTTTGAAAATCTGGAATCTTTGATATTATATTTAAATAATCATCTGAACAGAAGAAAATTTCTACTAAAAACATTTTTTTTATCTTTAGTAAATTAACAGCTCTGTTTCCTATATAGTTCTGGTTTGCCTTCATAATCTCCACTAAGGTTCACTTACACATAGGTATAACATGTAATTTCAAATGCTAGAAATATTAACTTTATCTGAGCTACAGACTACATTAACACTACATCTTTACCTAGACTTTCTTTCTTAAAAATAACATTTCTAAGTTATAGTTTATTCTATATTATAATGCCTATGTAGTACAAATGATGTTGATATTAATATACTAGAATTTTGCGGTCACTATCCTGAATTTGCTTCCATTTCAAATAGATTATCAATTGAAATTGTTTATAGGCAATCCAATGTCAGTTATAACAAAATGGAATCAAAACAATGAAAAAAAGAATGATGTGTGATATACAATTCATCAAATCTAAATCTTTAGCAACAGTAAAAAGAGCATGGACCTTGGAATGAGATAGTCTGGAGTTGTCTCTCAACTTTGCCACATAATAGTAAACTTAGGCAAAGACTTAAAGTCTTTCAGACTTTAGCCGTTCACTTTTTATATGGAGGTAATAGCTCCCATTAGAAATTTTATCTAAGAACAAAATGCATTAAAATGTTAAGTGTTTTAAGGTTATTCACACTACCTGTGGGGAGAAAAAATTATCAGTGCTGTACCGATAGAATTCTTTATTTATCATTTGAGTTGTCCACAATCTCCAATTGAGTCTAAGATTTGAATATAATATAAAGAAAATTATATTACATAATATTATATCAGAAACTGGAAATTATTGGTTATAGCATTTGGCAAAATAAGAAGCAATGCTGTGGGTTTTTGAGTTGCACAGTTACAACATGTACATATTCCTTGGGGTTTTAGCATTTTAGTTTTTATGTAAGGTACTAGTTATTTATTTTTCAAAAAGCAAAGGAGCTCTTTGCTTAATGCCACATTAGCAAATTTAAATTTAAGTAAAATTCTTCTTGTAAAAGAACAATGCATAGAACTAAAGGAAATATAATCAAAATGCATCTCTACCTACTTTAAAATGTATATTCTCATACAATTCTTTTAATAATTTATATCAAGCATTGGTGGAATTCTTACTATGTATCAGATACTATTCTAGGTATATGTAGTTTTCTAATTTAATTACCACAAAATCCAGTCAGTAATTGCCATTTTTCTTAACTTGATAAATAAACAGGCTTTTAGATAATCACTTTCTCAAAGAAAAAAGCTGAAAGTGGGAATCAAGGATTTAACTACATTTTTTAAATTAATTATGCTAAATGACCTATCAATCTAATATGTATGGATATTGTTTGATGACAGGGTTTTTTAAAATGTTTTAAGTCAGTCCATTTTTAAAAAAAAATCTTTGGCCACTTGAACAAGGTAACAGTTGTATAAGTTGCATCTAGAAATTATCTGCTGATAATTCACTGGCAAGAAGCTAATGTAAGGTAGATTCAGAGAGTTAAACACCAATGAGAAATCTAGAGTAGCCCAACTCTAGATTTTGCTGAAGCTACAGAATAAAAGTTTTATAGAGTTAAATCCACTTTACAGATTCTATGTTTTATAAACACATCTACGAGGGGATACAGGAGATAGTTCTATTGAAGGCCCTTCAGGTATATGGGGGTAAGTATCTCTCATTGCTATATCCTAGAAAATGCCTACTTACCATTTTTATTACTCTCCTAGAGCTGTCACAATAGATTAGCATAGATGGGATGATTTAAAGGACAGATATTTATTTTCCTACAGTACTGGAGGCTGGAGTCCAAGGTCAGTGTGCCAACATGATTGATTTCTAGTCACACTTTCTTTCTGGCTTGCAGATGGCTACCTTCTTATTGTTTTTTTCATACAGTGTTTCCTCTGTGCACAGGAAAAAAGAGATCTCTCCTATCTCTTTTCTTATAAAAACAGTATTTCTATCAAATTAGGGGCACACTTTTATAACCTCATTTAACCTAATTACTTCCTTAAAGTCCCTTTCTCCAATTATAGTCACCTAGGAGTTTAGAGCTTCAAACATAGAATTGGGTTGTAGCAGAGGGGGAGATGTGTGTGTGTGTGTTCATATTTCAGCCCACAGCAGCATTGGATTGTAGTATTCTATTTATCGTGTGGCATTTATTCATTCCTGTTTGTATTTAGCAAAAGGAGGATAACACTCCCATTGAAAATAATTGGCTTGTTAACAGGTATTGAGGATTTAAGTATGGATGGGGTACAGGGGGGAGAAAATGATTACTGTAATTGCTCAACTGGGTCTTTGGTATACAGGAAAATATTCTTGAATAGAAATACATACTAAACTAGAAAGATATAGAGTAATCTTGGGTTTTGATATAACATTTAGGGATTATCTGTGGAAAAGAAAGACACTGGAATATCAGAGTATGCAGGAAACATCTAAGTTGATGTGTTCCACTGACAGTAAAATAAGCTTACATTCCTTTTAACTATTCAACAACAGAAGTAACTAATCCTTCATTCAGTAGTTCATTATGCATTGTCATGAAATAGATAATACATTTTCCACAAACCCCTTTTGATTTTATGTCAAACAAATTCTCTTAAAGCCATTTAATAAACAAATAAACACAAAAAGCAAACTTAAAACCTCAAACAATTTGTGTAATCGATTACTTTGAGACATCTATTACTCTTTCCTCAAAACAGATGTACATTTCTACCCAATTGAGGATTTTTTAAATTGAAGTTTAGATAAGTTGAATATTAAGAAAAAAATAGGATATCAAGCTTCTTTAATATTTAAAATAACAAAAATTAAGAACATATCAAATTATTTCTCATATTCAGTGCACTTGGATGAGAGTTTTTCAAATATGAAATGTGCTTTTTCATAAGAAAATGAGCTTCCCATCATTAAAGATGTTTGCATAAATTGAACATATATTTTACAAGAATATTTCTGGGAGAACTCAAGCAATAGATTCTTTTTAGTTAGATACTTCTTTAATATGGTCTTCTTTTCATTCTTGAGAGAACAGAAATCTTTCTCAGAAAACTTCTAAATATACAATAGAGCAATGAAAGAAATTTTGATGTCTTCTTTGACTATTCATTTGTGTTAATTAAAGACAATAGAAGTCACAAAATATTCCAGATATTAAAAGAGTCAAAAGATTTTAATGTATTTCCTAATGGTGGGCCACTCAGTGAAAAGTCAAGACAATAACAAAAACCTACCTTAATCTAATAGGTAGTTATCTAGAAAGAACTATATTTTGCTGTTTTCATTAAATCGTTAATTTTAGAATATTCCATAAACATTAAAAATCAGTTTTAATGATTGTTTTTAAGAAGTATTTTTATTATATTTATGATTTCATATGCATTTTTTAGTTACTGATCTGTTACCTCAAGCATTACCAGAAATGGAGTCAAATATAAAATTGTAGTCATAGGGAACTTATAAAAAGAAATATCTACTAAAATTTTAAACTCTGGCAGATTTACTTTAAAATGAAAAGTCCCTGGACAACTATAAATAGTCTGTAAGGTAACAGGATCTACAAAATAAAATTTGATTAGCATTCTATCCCAGATCCAGCCTAACATTAATCTATAGCTAAATGAAGTTCAGTATCATTGAAAGAGAAATAGACATTTTGGTACATTTTTTTTGTTTGTTTGTTTTTCATTCAGTCTAGGTATAAATAACTTTTTTTTTTTAAGTTTAGTAATGGTTAATCCACTGCAGAGGTTTAGTTTTTCTTATTTTCTTCAGAAGACCATAGAAGTTTGTTTCAGGAGGCACTTCAATTACTAGTGGGCCATACTGAACTTTTGTAGACTTATTATTATATTTTATTAAGGCAGATTTGTAGAAAGCCCAAGAATTCTTTAACTCTAATTCTTCAACTTGACAGGACTGAGAGCACAAACTTAACTTTTCTGTAAATCTGTTCAGGTTTGCTTTTAGACTTTCTTAGAGTAGGTTTAGAGTAAGCCTTTTTCTAGAGCATGGGCATTTGGTCTTTCTGTCATGCCAGCTGGACTTTTTGGGAGTCCCTTTAATTCTGACTGGGCCAGAATTCTAATATCTCCAGAAACTGTTTGATCTTTAATACATCTAATCTATTCTTAACTCTATAAAAACTGCTTTTTAGTAAATCTCATATTGTCTTACTCTGAATCTATGCAGCCCAGTCCTAAACTCCCAATTAGAGTGCAGTGCTGACCGCTTCCTGCTCTCCATTGCCATGCTCCCAAGATTCCATCATCAGTCCCAATCTCTGAGCTCTCTTCTTGTTTAACAGGACCACTGCAGCATACTTTCCTGTGTCACAGCCATAAAATTATCCACAGATAAAGATGTGAGACAAATACAGAACTCATAACATGAATTTCTGTTTCTCCAGTGCCTGCAAACAGTTCTCTCATACATTTTATTTAATTTTTTAACAGTTTTCTTTAGGATATTTTCTTCTTTTATTTTAATGAAATTTATTGGGGTACCATTGGTTAATAACATTATATGTTTCAGGAATATAACTTTATAAATATAACATCTGTATACTACACCGTTTGGTGAGCACCCAATTTAAGAGATTTTTAAAGGCAGGAGAACTAATAGGAAACCAAGTTGCATTTCATTTTGGGGGACTGCTTTCTAAACTGAGTGAACTTAAGAAGCCAAAGTGTGTGCCAAAGAGCTTCAAATTAGCATATGTAGATAAATTTAGCATATCTCACCATTCAAGTCCATCCCTTTCCTCAAGGCCACTTTACCTGACTCATCAATTTTTTTTTAAATTTAAATCGTGTACCAATGAGTAAGTCTTAGAATGCTGAACTATACCATAATCCTCATAACTTTTGTTACATTTGATTTCTGAAAAGTAACACCTTTTTTAATCTAAAATAATTATGCATTTACATTTCAACTGGTATTTGTTGTGATTAAAATAATTAAATGATAATTCTATTTGAGCATTAAATTTAATTGAACTGTAATTAGTTCTGTTTAGTACAACCATGCAATTCAACATAATTACTCTGTCCCAAGAGTGTTCCTCCTTTCACTCAAACTACTTACAAATAGTAAAAAAAAGAAAATGACTCATATCTGTCATTGAGCAGAAGGCTTAACTAAATATCAAGTTCCAAAAAGGGGATTAAATGGAATAGAGATAGTTACTTCCTAATGACACATGGGGAAGCCGAATCCTGATGGGTTTCGGGATTTTCTCCCAGGTGTACCAGGTCGCCAAGTTATATGTCCATGAATTTTTGAAAACAAACATAAGTCTTATTGGGTCAGAACAGGAAACTCCAAAGAGCTGCTGATTCCAAAGTATTGGAACCATAAAAAATATATCAGATAATTTTAGTCATCGTATTACACCAATAAAAATAAAATGATCTATTATATAAAATCTTGCTCATCTCATTCTGCCCCTTCTGGTCATCAGATGAAGCATTTGATGCCATTTGAGCCATAAAATGGAGCAGTCCATACTGTCTATGTATCAGTTTAGAAAATAATTTTGACAACACCCTCTGTTATAGACAGAGCAATACCTGGGAAGCCAGCTCAATAAGATGTAATTCCTGTCTATACTAGCAGAAAGCAAAGCTCAGAAAGGAGCATAGGCACTGAAGTCAAAATCCTGTGGAACTGGAAAAATTAGAACAGATCTCAGATAAAATGGCATAGTAACCCTAGATATAGTAACTTTTAACTTTGTGGAATAAATTGTGTCCAATTGACTTGTAGCATTCTCTGAACTTCAAAACAATCAATTATTTAAAAAGTTATACTTTATAAAAATTCAATTAGATGAACACAGACTTACATTCTTATAACTGGAGTTTCTGGAAATAATGGTAATCAAATTCATTATTTGGTAAACTAATTAACTTTATAAATTAAAAAATATATATGTATGGTTTTTCACAAAAGTTTTAAGCACAATGATAAGACCTGTCTTTTATTCTTTGGAATTCAACGTTTTTAGAAATGTCAATGGTCTGGGGTCAATGATAGTTAATATGTTCCAGATCTAGTAGGACTAAAACTAAACCAGTAGGAACAGATAAAACCAATTCCACTTTTTCAGTTTTAACTTAAGAATTAGATATTTTTCATTATTAAAAGAGAGTTGTATGTAAGCTCAGAGACATGAAATAACAGTGTAAGCAATCAAGATTGTTTTTTTTCTTTAAAATTAGGATGCCAGTGTTAGAAATAATACTCGTACTAGTTGAAAAAGTAAAAAGATATCTATATTTATACTAAATTTTGTTCTTAATAATATATCATTTATGAATAAGTATAAAGTACTATTGTTAAAATTTAGCTTACCTGTATGCATATTCCAAACTCATAAAATTACATATATTAAATATGTGAAGTTATTAATATATTAATTACACCCCAATAAAGCAGCCAAAAAATAAACTTAGTTGTTTCAATAAAAAAACACTATACTTTTGTTTGAAAGAAATCATTGAGTGGAAATCATGAAAATTCTGCGTCTCAGTTTAACATGGATCAAAGGATAAACAAAATAGCTGGACCACGAGGCCATAACCAAAGCTTTTTACAGGTTACTGTCAGTGCTGGGAAAAGTCTTTAGAAGAAATAAATGCTTCTCTCAGTGTCGATGGTGTAAGTGATGTCAGCCATCAAATAGACTTAAATCTGGTTTGTGGGTTTTCTCACTTAATGTTCTTGGGAAATTAAAGGACTTACATCACATACGAAATCCAATAGCATTTTAGAAGCATTTTTATAACTTTCCAGGTGAGAAAAAATTATTTTAAATACTCAAGGACAAGCAGCTATGATCATCTTTAAGGATCATTACCTTTTTCTTCCTATAGTATTAAATGCACTTTATTCTCTCTTTAATGTATCCTTAATGCTCCTACCAAGAAAAGAGTTTTCATGATAGGTAAGCTCCAGGCTAAGAATTTGACACTATCATTTTATGCTTTGCTTGAATTGAAGCACTCCTAAGTATTCACATAATAAATCCTTATCATCTACAGAACAGTTCAATTTCAATCCTTATTCCATTTTCTCTGGATTCTAAAGTATTTCATGAATGCCTTGTTAGATTTTGCATATTTATTTTGAGGTTTTAGTAACTTGAAACAAATAATTTATTTTCTATTTTAGTTCATATATTTTAAATATTTGCCAGTATTAATAATCACTCACAAATATACACAAGCAGAAAAATATGCATTAGAAAGAGAGCTGATGCACTACTATACATATAATATATTACTGTGATGCACTATATATAGTCAAGCTTACATATATATTTATATACACGAGCGGAAAAAGATAAATTGGAAACAATAAAATATAATTTTTAATATATATGTGGTAATATATGTATGTTCATATATATGCATATAAACCTATGTATTACTACATATATAATACATACTATATATATAGTGTGTTCTTATGTGTATTATATTAAAATATAGTATATATTATGTTAAGCATGTTACAAGCATTTTTTCTTGCTAATATTACATTAAATGAGAAAGAAATAATAAATTTTATATTTTTATAGGAGTTTCATATTTATATATCCACTTAATCTGAAAGAATGTTTCATTTAGAAAAGAATATGTACTAGATTGTGTACTTTTCATCTATCTACAATAGAGATAGATGTAAGAAAAATAAAATTTAATGGCCTGAATGATTATAATACATGTATGTGGGTCATATTTTTTTTCATTTCTTTTAAAATTTGAATTTGTCCTCAGTTATATTTTTCCTTAAGATGGACTCCCTTTCTTTCAAGTCCCTTCTTTAGTGTCTTGAGATATAAGTACTGTATCAAACATAAAACTTCACAAAAAAACAAATCTTAAATTGCACGCTTGAAATGAATATAATGTTATATGTCAATTAGAGCTCTATAAATAAAATAAAACACTAAATTATATTTATTCAATTGATCATGACTATTACTATTATTATATCTCAATTTAGACAACATTGGCATATGCCATTTCTGTGCCCAGTATTAACACAAGCAGGTAACAATGGATAAATCGTCATTATGAGAATTGCATTGGGTAGAATAATGGCTCCCCTGAAAAGCCTGAATCCTGATCCCTGAAAACAGTGAATACGTTTTGTTACACTGCAAATAATTAAAGTAGCAGATGGAATTAAGGTGGCTGGCTCATCTGGGTAAATTTGAGATGGAGAGAGCTTCCTGGATTATTTAGGTGGGCCCAATGTAAGCACAGCATCCTCATAAATAAATGAAGGAGCAGAAAGTCAATGAGGCCTTCTCTGGAAGGGAAAAAGGGAAGAGTATGAAATTTCTCCCTACAACTATCAGAAAGGAATGCAGGCCTGCTGAACACCTAGATTTTACCCTAGTAATTCTCATTATGGACTTCTGACCTCCAGAACTGTAAAAATAATAAATTTATTTTGTTTTAATGACTAAATTTGTGGTTACTTGGTACAGCAGCCAATAGGAAACTAATACAGCACATATTATTGTAGTCTCCAGATTTTCTCCTGCTTGGGAATGGAACTGGAAAATATAAACCTTGTGGAATAGTGGTGTTTTCATCACTTGTTTATGTGAAAAATGAGAAATGGTGACATTAACATTTTAATCTATGAGAAATGTTATGTCCCAGACTTCTATTGGAAAGATTACAATTTAACAGTAATTTCTTTTACAATATGTAATTAATAATAAAGTGAATGATGAATGAATCTGCATTTTATTGTAAATGGATCACAAAGGCAGCCATGTTCCATGTCCATGTTTTTTATTTGAGCTCTTTCAGTTAACAGTACAATATTCTCAAATTTATATATATATTAATTTGGGGGTGTTTGTTCTCATGTTGCAGGAAATATTTCTATGGATTTCTTTTCTTAGTTTCCAGGTGTGAATTCATTGCCCATCCTCTAATAATGGGATAAATGCCAATGCAAGAGGGATGGGATATGTTAAGTGTGTGTGTGTGTGTGTGTGTGTGTGTGTGTGTGTGTGTGTGTGTTCTATTTAGCATTCACCATCACAGTACATAATAGTGCAAATAAGAAAGTGCTTAATTAACACTTGATTGTACAATTGAAATTTGTTTAGTTTTCTTGAGGGTTGATAGGGCAGAATTTTTCATATTTTATAGTGTCATTAAATGCTTAATATTTAATTTACTCACTGGTAACCTAGTGGAACAGTAAATTTGGTTGATCTATTTTTTAATAGGAAACTTTATCAAAGTACATCATGAGTACAGGCAAGTGCACACATATTTTGATGAACTGTCAAAAACTGAAAACACTTGTGTAATCAACACACAGATCAAGATATAGAAACTTCCTAGCACTTTAGAAGCCCTCACTTTTTTTTTTCTGGTCTTTAACTCAATCAAATGTAGTCACTTTTCTGACTTCTGAAATCATAGATTGATATTGCCTGTGTCTGAGCATATAGTAAGAAAATTATACAGTAAAAGCTATTTTCGTCTGTTTTCTTTTGCTTAATATTTTTTGTGAGATTTAGCCAAGAAGTTGCTCATAATTAGAATTCACTCAGCCTCATTGCTATACAGAATTTGCACTGTATGATTATACCAAACTGCATATTTATTCCACCGTCGAACATTGAATCGCTCTTAGTTTTCAGGTATTGCAAATTGTGTTGTGTTAAATACTCTAAGGCAGAACCTTTAGTGAATATCTGTACTCATTTTTCTTAAATATAGTCTTAGAATTAGAATTGCTAATTTGTAGGGTAAGCATTTATTTAACTTTAGTACTTTCTCAGTTTTCCAATGTTTTACAAATTCTCACCTTCAGGGGTGAGGTCAGAGTTTCAGTCTCTTCCTGTGATGCCTTCTGTCTTTTAATATTTGTTTTTTTCTCATTTTCACCATTCTGGGAGGTGTTTCAATTGTGGTATTATATTGTGATTTTAGCATTTATTTCTTTGAGTATTGAAGTCTACATTATATAGTTTTTTATATGTTCATTTATGTGTAATGATCTTTGTTTTGTTTCCTTATTCATTTGCAAGATTTCTTTAAATATTTTTACTCTGTCTTTTATTGACAATATGTATTATACATCTATTCTCCCAATTCATGGCTTTCCTTTTCACTGTAATTGATTTTTTTTGACAAATGCAAATTTTAATTTTATGTAATCTAGTTTATTTTGGGGGAGGGTCATTTGTCTTTGAAAAAATATTTGTGTTAAGCAAAGTTTTCCTATAAAAATTAAAGCTGCATTCTTCTGTTTCTTTATAAACATATGATTATTTCATAATCTCAGAATAATTTTCCTGTATCAAGGTCCTCATCCTTAATCACTTCTACATCATCCCTTGTGACATGTATATAAACATATTCATAGATTCTGGGGGTTAGGTCATAGATCTGTTTTTGAGGGGGTGGCCATCATGTATACCACAATGAATAATTATATTAAAGTGTAAGTATTACTTATAAACATCGATTACATGTAATATGTAGAATACATATATAAGAATATTAACATCAAAATAATTACTAAATGAGTTAAAAGAAGTTTTATTGGAACACAAGACCAGAGAGAGAGCCATGATTCTGAGCTTTTATAATAAAAACCCTTTGGAACTATTTTTCTTTTTATGCACAGTAAAATTTTTAAGCATTAAATGAGTCCCAGGAATCAGCTTTTATTATTGAAGTGCAGTCCAGTTAAAAATGTCATTAAACTAAATTACGTACTGTTGAGACATATAAAGTAAAGCCTGATATAAATATTAAGCAAATTTTTGTACCCTTCTAAGTTTTTAACAAACATCCACACATGCACAATATTTATTATGGGTCAAAGTTCAGAATTTTTTTTAAGATGATACATTAAAATCTCATAGAAAGTTGCTTAAATTAACATTAGTTAGGCCATAAATAAAAATCCAATTATGTCTTAAACACAGGAAGTTAAAAAGAGTTCTGATGACTTCGAATTAAGCATGATGGATTTGATGTTATTTTAATCTATATTTCCTCCATAAAATAAAACAAAAATATTTACAAATTTTAAATTTATGGGAATAACAAAAAATGACAAAAAGTAAACCAAGTAGCCAGAGATGTTAACATATTCATAGAATAACAATGAGGATGACAGCAAGTGTCTAATTAAAAAAAGATGATACCAAAGTGCCTTACACTCTGCATTAAAAAAAAGAGTAGTTGTGCTGCTTTATCCTAGAAAGATGTAGAGAGGGATTAATTAGTTTTCTGAAAAAAAAACATAAAGTGTGAGGCTGAAAGGAAAGATTATTTGAGCATGCAAACTTGCAAATTCTCTCCCATCAGTAAGGGTACCTCTCACACATCCACCAGAAGAATGCATATTTCCTCTATGAAATTAAGCCAGAGTTTACTATATAAGACACAAGGCAACAGGTATAATGGCTCAGAGGAATCATACCAAAAACAGGGATTAAGGGTCAGCAAATATTTTCTATAAAGAAATAGCTATTCTTTAGGCTTTGTGTATTATATGTTTATATTGTAATGAGTTAACCATGCAGTTGTAAGAATGAAGAAATTCATAGACAATATGTGAATAAATTGGTCTTGCTGTGTTTTCATAAAATATTATTTATAATAACGGGTTAGATTTGGCCCACAGACAATAGTTGACTAACCTTTGGATTAAAGTCTACACATTTAAGAGTAAGATCACCAGCAATCTTTTCCAACTTGGTAACCAAATGTACATTAATCAGTCATAGAGTTACTGATTTTCCAAGAAAGAACTGCTTATACTCTTGCCTGGAAAACCCCAGACAAACTGTTTTACCTCCATCTGACCAATCTAAAGTGAATTCTTACCATGAAAACGTATACATAGAGTCTCAAGTAAGCTTTTAGTACTTCACTCTTAACTATTAATGGAGAGATAAAGCTCATCAGATATTTGAAAAATATCTAACATGAAAGGTAAAAAAAAGAATAAGGAATTTTGAGGTAAGAAGATAAAAAGTGAACAAAAATTCCAAACTATGTTATTACATATTATTAATATTTATATTGTTAATATTCTCTGAAATAGAAATGAAAAAATACATTCATGAAACAAGAAGATATATAAGTGGAATTGTTTATCCTTTCATTCAACAAATATTTATTGATAACTACTATAGGCAAAATTCAGTGTAGGTACTTGAGATTCAGCAATAAACAAAATGTAAAAATTTCTCCCTTCATATAACTGCTATTTCAATAAAGGGAAGAAAGAAAATACAAATATGTATATAATAAACATGACAATGAATGTAGTAAATGCTATGAAGAAAATATGGAATAGTATAAATCTAATCAGGAGTTTTTTAAAGTTGCAGTCTTAAATATCATGGTCAGAGTAGGCCTCCTTGACAAGGTAATGTTTGAGCATTGCCTGTGTTAGCTGTTAGCCATTGGGGAATTAATGTTTTGGATATCTTTGATGACTGATCTAGGCAGTGGGAGAAAACAGTACAACTTCTAAAGGCAAGGGTATGCCTGAAGTATTTGGAGACTAGCAATCAGATCAACATGGCTCAAGTGGAGTGAGTGAGGGGAGAATAGGAGATGACAATAGAGAGGAAGCAGCAGGCCAAAGAAGATAGGACTCTGTAGATCAGTGAATCTCACAGTGTGATCCAGAGACTCTTAGAGGTCTCCAACACCCTTTATATGGGGTCTATGAGATCAAAAATATTCTTATAAATAATACATTTTTGCTATTTTTAGTTTTGACATCTATACTCATGGTGTAAAGTAATGGTAACAATGCTGGTGTCTTAACTCAAATAGAGTTTGATGCAAAGCCTCAATGAGTGATTACTGCATTCTTTCCCACCATACACTCACCTTAGGCCAAAAAAAAAATGCCAGTTTCACTCAATGAAACAGTAATAATTATTATTATTTTTTAAAATCTCAACCTTTGTTATATAACCTTCTTTAAATGTATTTTTTATACTGTGTGTGACAAAATGAAAAATATTGAGCAATTCCATGGTATGTGAAAGTACAAGAAGAAAAGCTCTTAAAAGATTTTTGAGTTCTGAGCTGAATTATCTGCTTTTATCATGAAACATCATTTTATGGAAAAGAGCAACTGATGGATGAACTATGTTTACTCAGACCTTGGGGAAGATAATTTCTCAAAAATAAGCTTGTAACTTAAACAAAAGCAGCTGACAATATTTGAAATTAATGGTAAAATTTAAAAAAGATTTGCATTTTGTAGAATTTCTGTCAGCTACTCTGACCATTTTTCTAATACTTACAGACTTTATTGACATAAGTTGTATTAATGAATGTGATATTTTGACATGTATGATGTAATGTGTGAATATCGCATGTTGTTAAAAAATCTTGAATTCAAAATTTTTTAAAAATCAAATAATCTTAATAGAACACAAATCTTTTATTGACACAGTTCCAAATTTACACCATAATTCACCTTTAATTAACTGTCAATTGACAGGTGTTGGTATAGTACCAAAGATGAGTATTTACAAGTATCAGATATTATAATATCTCTCCTCTTTCCATGGAGTGGTACCTCTAGATTTTCCCCATATATCACACCCAAACAAAACAGCACAACAGAATGAATACAGAAGCAGATATGAGAATCCTTTGTCATTTATTAAATTAGAACTTTAAAATATTTACAGAACTATAAAAAGTACCAATTTTCTCAATATTTTTTCTGTTTAAGAAAGTTACTTATTATAATATGGTACTTATGTTTACCATAAGGTTTATTATTACTGTTTTGAATAAACTAATAAATTATCAATTTTATCTAATATAGTGATACTGAGAGATTTGCTGACTATACAGGCTTAGGTTAGGGGTGCTTCTAACAATACTCTTATCTTAGCCCTTAGTATAACATACTTTTTTGTTTGGGTATTAAGAAACTGTATCCCAACCTGACTATAACATCTATAAAGGCAAAGGGCATGTCTGCCTCATTCATCGTTGTTTCCCCAGTATGTAACTATTATAGGAACATGTATTTTAGCATGTTATAGAGAATTTAAAATTGTATTTTTATTTTTTTAGGCCCTCACATCTCAATAATATAGTGGCATTCATTGCCTCAGGAGGAAAGAAGATAAATCTGAAAAAAAAACACATCACTCAACATAGATTTATAAATTTATATATTTTAAATTATTATAAAATGGTAATGTGCAATTCAATGTGGCTTTGAATTCTCAAACTAGAAAGTTAAGAGAGAAGAACATTTTGTTTGTTTTATATGAACTTCTACATATAAGGATGTCCTTGTAATGAGCAAAACCTGGGAAACAAGAGCAAGAGTTCATATCCATGAACTACTGGATCAAAAATAGTGTAGTAATTAAAATAGGGCCAAACCCCAGGCAAGGGGAAAAAGAGGGTGAAGTCAACTGTTAGGTTTGGAATCTAAAAGAATAGAACTCTTCTGGAACTCTCAAAATGTATGCACAAATGCAGAATGTCCCTAGGCCAACGTTGCTGCAGTAAAGCATAAATGGCAATGTGGCCTGTTGAGTCAATGAGAGTCTGAAATAGATTCTCTGAATCCCAAATCTCCCTCAGCTTGTATGTGTCAAAGATGAGATCCAAAAATTTCCAGGATCCAAATCTCTGATAGAAATAAATACTAACCCAGCTGCTGTGAAATTGTTTGGGAATTGTAGATTCCATGGCAGGAACTACAAAACCATCAGAAGCCAACTTTCGAGCAGAGTCATCTATAAAGATAATTGTGCTATTTCAGAAGAGTCACCAGCTTTAAATGTTCCATAAGATCAGAAAAAAAGAAAAAAGGAAGGAAAAATCTAGTCGGCAATGTTCATGATGAAGCCAAAACTCAATTCTCAATATCAAGGAGAAAAAGCTATACTTAGCAGAGACCAGTGAGGACAAAAGAAAGTACTCAAACCACAAGCATCCCTCGATTCCAGGACTATAAAAAGTGGTGTACTGGAGCTGGCTCAGACTAGCTCATTAAAGCTGAGTGTGGATGTCTCCTTCTAGTTCCAATTCAGTGATATCAGGTTGGAACCTCAAAATTGGCCACTATGAGAGCATTTATACCATGAACTTAGAAATCCCTCAAATTAGGGTCTTTCTCACACTCCTCTCCAAAAAGCTGATATTTAAACATTTACCGTCATACCACAGATGATATGTAAACCTATTGTGCATTTAGATCATTGTGAGAAGAACGAAAATGGAGTAGAAATCAAACACTACCTTGAATTGAGAAGAATGAATTTATAATTCAGCAAAAAATGATTCTTAGAGCTCAATTAACTTTAACTATTAAGAAAAAAGTATTTTTTGTCAATTTAGACTATAAAATTATAAAAACAAAATCAATTAGGTTAATATTTAAGATTCTATTATGTTATTTATTCTTTTCACTATCAGATCCAGGAAAATATGATACCCTATTATTATTTAACTAATATAGTTACTTGTGTCTCTGCCTTTCCTACTGAAAAAGATTTCTGTATCAGAGATATTTTTAAACATGTCATATTAATCATCCAGATGGTGAAATGCAGTGTTCCTGATGGTTAATACATGGCCTTTGCCCATTGTGCTGAAGTCCTGTGCTACCAAAGAGATCAATGTTGTCATGCCATCACCAAGATTTTTAAAAATCCCATTTATAAAAGTGCCAAAGTGGCTTGCATATTGGCATCAATTACTATTTTCTCATAGTGGTTTCTAGAGGAAAGCATCACAAAAGCCTTTGATAAAATCTGGAGTTTCCTAGGTAGTAATTTCGATGTGGTGTCTGACATGCTTATCTGTTGGAACAACTTGAATTAGTCTTAGAAACCTATAAAGAAGGAATTACCTTAGTTTTGGGTTGGTTAGTACTTCAGAAATTCTCTTTGCTTACCAATCCACATATCATTTCTCAGGAAGGCCTTTGGTGGGTGTACCTGCATCTAAGTATTACTTTGAATTACATTTTCAAAACACAAATATTTTCCATCCGAACTTTTATTCACAACTTCGCATTTATTTTCTGAAATTAATTAATTTTCACTTTGCTACCCCAGACTATAGGCTCAGTGAGAGGAGAATCTTCTAATATTTTCTTTTCTATTTTTTTTTGTTACTAAGATACCATGTAGCTTACAATGAATGCCAGTATGTGTTTGTAGAATGAATGAATGAATAAAAGAAGATTTATAAAAGATAATTGCAACAAAATTAATCTTTTTATATGTTTCTAAAGATATACAATTTAATAGGAAAATTTAATTACTAGGAGAATATAGTTCAACAAGCTGGTAATCAAGAACAAAATAGAAATGAGAAACATTATTATAAAAGTTAAGCATCACAATTACTCAACAAATTTGGAATTAAACCAGCCTTTCAATAAAAAAAGTCAAAAATTTAAATATTAAGTGGTATGAAATTTTGAAAAGCAGATATTTAAATTCTTAAATCGAAGGAATAGATCTTTGTATACATTTTCTGATAGGTAATTGGTCAAAATCAATAAAAATGTATACTTTACTCAACATTTTTATTTTGTTAGGAAGTGTCTTCAGGAAATGTGTATAAAACATAAAGATGCATAAAACAGGGTATTCATTAAAGTATTATTTATAATATTGGAAATAATTGAAATATACAGAAATGTGGCATTAGTACAATAATTTATAGTTATGAAATAGTACTAGATATGACTAAAATGAGAGCACATTTCAATTGATTGATTTAGCTATTTGATAACAATATGTTTAAGCTAAATTGAATTATGAGACACTTCAAATATTTCATATGTCACATTCCAGATAGATATATTTTAAAGTATTTATAGTGCTTATCTTGAATGTTATATCTTCAGGTAATTTCGATTTTTTTCTCTTTTTGTGCGTCTACATTTTAGATTGTTTTCTATTTGATAATGCATTACATGAATAACTTATTAAGAAGAGATTAAAAGAAATGATGGTAAAACAAAATAGTCTCTAGCTCACTGAAATTGGCTTATAAATAAATGTTTCAAAGGACAAGATTTATGTTTAAATATAGAAACAGGGATTTTAAACAGAATTTTATGGAAAGGAGCTTAATACCTGTTTCTGCATCAAGGCTATTATATTCAGCTTTAACCTACCCATGTAGCAAAAATATTATCTTAGTGTACTCTTAAGAAAGAGACGTGATTAGTTCGTCAAATGTTAAGGTCTAAGTTTAAAGTACTTACGTTATTTTTTACTTTAGATAATGTAAAGAACAGGTTGTTTTTCCCCCCCAGGTGGTAAGCAGCAGCCAATACTTTTTGCTTTCTACAGGTGTTTTTTTTTCCCCTTTTCTTTAAATGCCAGTGCAGAAACACGTTAAGTTCACATAAATGGAGAACACCCGCTGTGGAAAACATCTCTTTTGACTTAAAAAGGAGCATTAAAGCTTCTGTCACTTCACAGTGAAATGACGATTAAAAGAACAAATGTGAGGTACGTAGATAGCCAGGTTTTAAAAGTTACAAGTTAGAGAATTTCAAGTTTTGCTCTTGTTTTTTGTGGGGACGGTAGTTATCTATGACCAGTCACATTTGTTCTCATAAAGATTAAGTCAGTTCTGCGGCTTTGACTTCTGCCTAGTTATCAAATAAAATATTTGCACC
This sequence comes from Macroglossus sobrinus, assembly GCA_004027375.1. NCBI lineage: Eukaryota > Metazoa > Chordata > Mammalia > Chiroptera > Pteropodidae > Macroglossus > Macroglossus sobrinus. Next base: position 414,498 of record PVKZ01000441.1, read on the forward strand.
AAAATTTTTCCTTCGTTAAGTCAGTTTCCAGGAAACTTCCACAGAAGAATGGTAAAGGCAGTCGTTTATCCTCCCCCACCCCCTTTAAGGGCAAACTTCTAGTACTTCCCATTAGCTCACTGCTAGGTAGAATTTGGCTACCTGCTTTTAATGCTCAGTTCTTCTCTGCTTTCAATATTTAAAAAAATACTTACCCAAGTTGTATCTGTCTTCAATATTTTAAGCCATGACTGTCAGTCAAGACGTGTAAACTCCAGAAAGTTATTTTTCTTTTGAATTCACCATGTACAACAACTAGGAGGAGATAAATTTGGGATATAACGTTGACTTTAACAACACAAACATATCCAGAGCATGGTTTTCCAATTTGGAAATGCTGGCGTTTTGGACTATTATTTATTTATTTATTTATTTATTTATTTATTTATTTATTTATTTATTTGATTTTGCGGTTAGAGACTGTTCTGTGTATTGTGGGACGCTTTGCAGCACTCCTTGCTGCTAGATTACAGCAGCATCCCCTCCCCAGTTGTGACAAACAAATTTACCTCTAAACATTGCCCAGTATCACTTTAGTGGCAAATGTATTCCCTGGTGTAAAAGCATTGATCTAAAAAAATTAAAGAGAACTCTATCCACAATAATTTATAATACACTGTGCATTTAAAAAATATTTTAGCATGTCACTCACAAGCCTGTGCCATAACTAAAGCAAATTATTTTATTTGAAGATATAAGTTTATACTCAGAAATCACCCTAATAAACCTTTGTGTGGATACCAGTTATGAAAGGTTGATTTTATAGCTAAAGACATGATAAAGAAGCACAGGAAGAAATCTTGTAGTGTCAGTTTTAAGCAAGTTACTCCATCACAAATATCATTGTTTGTCCTTACATGTGATGTATCACTGTGCTACAAAACCTGCCGTAGGCGTGGAGGCCATGCAACAGGCTACCCCTGGGGCAAGACTGAGCCACATCAGAGGCCTCTTGCACACTGTATGTTCCAGCGTGTTTTAGATAGCCCTCAACACAAATAGAAAAATACAAATTTTACCTACCATGAGAAAGGAATCTTGCAGAATTAAGGATAAAAAGACAATGTTTAACAACTATTAGAGGCATACTAAGAATTACATTGTGCTGATATAGAAAGAACATGGATTTCAGAATAAGAAATATTTGGATTAATTCTTCTGTACACCTATTGGTTGTATAATATCAGAAAAGCTTTATTTTTAAACTTGTGCTTTCTTTTATGCTAATTTTATAAAGCCAAATTATCTAGCAAAATTTCTTGAAAATAATATATATTCAATAAATATTTATCAAGTGACCGAATTAATATATGATTAACATGAATCTCAAGAACCTAGATATGTATAAATATCAATATACATATTAGTTCATCCCTAAACTTCTATCTTAAAATAAAATTATTTTAGAAAGAAAAACTGGGAAGTAAAGAAAAAGAGGAAAATAAAAAATATTTAGTGTATTTGTTTTCCTCTTTGGTTTAAGATGCCAGTAAGAACAGTATTTCAGTGCAAGCAGTATTTTATGTACCATAAAACTTCAGACATCATTTAGAAGAAAGTCTCCTATATTCATGGCCTTTTCAAAATATTAAAGCAATTTCAAGTTGGCAGGGATATAAATAAAACATTTTGTATACTTTAGTCAATTGCCTCTTAAACACTTCACTAGACTTCCTGAATTCCTTGTATGTAACACCTTCTACCTACCAATCATGTTCATGTAAGAACTTTAATTTTCCCACTTATTTTGTTTTTCAGTATGCATTTTAAGGTCTTCAACATGTGATTAGAAATAGTTTGAATTATCTAGAATGAGAAATGTTCTATTTGGGGTAGAGGAGAGTGAGCTTGCCTTCCTCTAACATAATACAACTTATTTGATATTCATTCAACAACAAGGATACAAAACTCAGCTGGTCTTAACAACTTGTGGATCCAAAATTCATAAATTACCTTCTAAATAACTATAGAAACTAAATTTGAAGATATTAAAAGCACAGAGCACAACTTCCAAGTTCAACCAGCTTAGTGTAAGGGAGAGAGAAACAACTAATTAGAATATGTTTTTACAAATACTACAACATAGATAAGCAAAGGATTTTGTGGAAGAACATAAAAATGACTTTATCTTCATGCAGCCTATCCTAATCAACTAGGAGAAACTGTGTTTCTGGGGTATGAAATATGTCAGCATTTAATAGTTCATAAAACTTTTGAAAGAATTTGAGATGAAAACAATAGAAAACATCAATCAGAGTTCTTTAATTTGTCTGTAACTTAGAATCATTTGGAGATTTTAACTCTTTGATATCCAGGCCAAAACTCCATACTCATTAAATTAGAAAATTTGGGCCTAGAACCTAGGAAGCGAGAGTTTAAAGCTCCTCAGATGATCTGAAAGGACTCTACAAGATAAATTTAGGTGAATTTATAGCTACAATAAGAGAAAAATATTTTCATTTACATGTATAACAAAACTTTTTTTTCTGTTAATTTCACTCCCTTTGCTACCAATATCCAATCTCAAAATTTTAGTTTTTTCCTCTTCGTGATATATTCTGTTTTACTTTTACTTTTTCAGCCAGTGGAAGGGCCATAGGCTTTAGTATCTGGCAGACTGAGGATTTAATTTTAACAGGACTTTCAACCATGGAGTTTATATAAATATTCAGAACCTCAATTTTCTCATTTGTGAAATAGAGATAATAATAGCAGATCTTCAATAAATGACTACTATTTCTATCTGCTTAGATTCACTCAAAATAAATTAGGCAATAAACCAGGGTATCATACAGGTTAAATTGTCATTCTGTTTTAGCATAATTATATATAATAAAACTTTTTCTATTTTAACCAGTAATTCTATCCTCAGACCTTAACTCTTTCCTTCTTTCCAGTGACTTGTAAAAAAGTCATCCATGAATACATATCCATTTTTCTTATTCTCAAATTTAACATGTCTAAAATCAGCTCATCAAATAAACTTTCCATTTTTCTCCTCCTTCCAACACTTCTCAATTCTCTTTGTACCAGTGCTTTTTTTTTTTTTTAACTTTCTTCAGAGAGATCATCAGGCATTTTTACCCTTTCTTCTCCACATGTCAGCAATATTGCCACTTCTTTCTTCTCTAAAAACAAAACAAAACTCTCTAATTTTGTCTTTATGTTATTTCACTGCCATTTCAGTCCAGATTCTCATCAGTTAATTTCCTTCCTCTTTATATCTATGATGAGGCTTAATTAATGAAACAACAATATACATATATAAATAAATATAAAGAATATGTATAATGTGCTCTGAGTTGAAACTGTTATAGAAGGAATAGTTTAAAATAGATGGCAAAGAGTTTAAAATCTGACCTGTTTTCTTTTAAATTTATTTAAATCATCTTAAATTGATTTGGCTTGATTAAATGAAAGAATAATCTTTTTTATTTGTTTTTGTACTATATACTGTATTTAATAAACTTGGTTTGTTTCATTAGGCTATGCACTTGATAATTGTTGAGTTACCTTTCCTGAAGCTTTTGTCCATCTTCGCTCATGACACTTTCTTAATGTTTTACTAGTGTAGTAACTTCTTTTACCACTTGTTCTGTATTTTTTATGCTCTTTAAACATGGACGGTCCCAAGTTTCCATTCTAGATTTTCTAATCTCTCTCTCTCTCTCTTGCTCACTCTCTCTCTCTCTCTCTCTCTCTCTCTCCCTCTCTCTCTCTCTCTCTCTTTCTCTCTCCTCCTCCCCTGCCTCTCTTTTCTCCTCCTTCTTCTTCTTCCTCTTCCTCCTCCTCCTTTCTCTTCTTCTCCTTCTCCTTCTCTCTCTCCCCTACATTATCTTCCAGAAAATTTCTACTGCTCCCATTAAATCAATTATTGTTTCTATGGATATGAATCCTTGGGTGTGGAAAGTATGTTTTGTGTATTCTAATTTCATTAGCTTGCTGCACAGCCTTTTTAAGTATTCACAGAATTTTCCCTCAACTTTTTTTATTGTCAGATATTCAGAAATTCTAGACTAAGATATAAAAACTTCAAGGTATGTTATAATGGCTTTAGTAAAAATTAATTGAGCACAGTCTCATCATCTAGGCACTTTATAACTTTACATTTGTATAGACAGGTATTTTCTTTTAATTTCCATTTGAAGCTGTGTGTGTATATGTGTGTCACAACACTTGGCAGGCAGAGCAAATATTTTGATTTCTATTTTATAAATGAGCAGGCTATGAAAATCTTTAGGAAATTTGCCCAGTTTTTTTGAATTGCGTAATAATGAGTTTTCTACTATTTTATACTGCCTTTCTTATCCTGAAATAAACTATTCAAATTAACCAATAATCATCCCATAGTTTTTTTTTAACATTGTTGAGAATATTCTATGTTTAACCAAATTAAAAACACTAACTTATATAAGAAAGTTTAGACATAAGCTTGGCCTTCTTAAGGTCACAATGCAATCAGTTTAATCATCTGTAATTACTTTCCTTTCCCTATCTCTTTCTTTACTAATTCACATATTTAAAAATATTTGATTCCTCAACTGGTCTGTACAATACTATTTACTTAAATCATTGTCATGAATTGAGGGTTTGTGTCACCCCAAAATTTATATGTTGAGGCCCTAATTTTCAATGCAACTGAATTTGAAAATAAGTTTTGTGAGGAGATAATAAAGGTTAAGTGAAGGCATAGAGTGGGGACCTTATCTGATAGGTGGTGCCTAAAGAAGAGACACCAGGACTCACTTCTCCAAGGGAGAACCTGGCAAGAAGGCAAAGGACCGTTTGCAAACAAGCAAATGAGTTGTCACCAGAAACCAAATCTATCTACACCTTTGTGTTGGACTTCTCAGCCTCCAGAACTATGAGAAAACAAATTTCTGTTTTTTAAGCCATCCAGGCTATGGTATTTTGTTATAGCAGCCAAGAAGATTAAGATACTCAAAAAACTTATAGTTTTCTAATTAGAGAATTAACTGTTATTAATGTAGGACAAGAAAGGAAACAATGGTAGAGTGAACAAAATATTCTCATCTTACATTTTTAAAGTGTATACCAGAGTCAAAATGATAACTAAATTAAAAGCTATTCTGTAATTACACTTTCAAAAACTGTATTTTTGCTCACTGGATCAATCTTCACAAATGTGAAAATTATATAGATAAGCGTATATTTTAAATATGGCATTTTGGAAAAATCCAATGAAAATGTGGGCTATTATAAGATCTGCACTTATAAAAATGATGAAAACAGAAAAAGCTGCTTGTTATTATAATACTTATTTGAAATATATTAAGGACTAATATGGATTTCAGGAGGATAAAACCATAAATAACATGTTGTTAGCTACATACAATGAAAAAATAGAGTAAATACGAAAAATGGATTACAAAGATCTAATTTGTATAACAGGGTTCCAAGATCTACAAAATGAACAACAAAGAGTAAAGTGGGGTGGGAGAGTGGAGTACAGAGAAATGTCTTTTTTTTCCCATCTAATTCTGGTTAGATCACAGTGCAAAATCATTATCTTAATCAGTACCTAAATCAAAGAATCTACAATTCTGTCCTATAACTTCTAATACATTCATCCTCACGTCATCTTTCCAAAATGGTCTTTAAAATATGTTTATGTTTTATTATATTTACAGTGTACGAATTAATATTTTTTTCAAGTGAAAATATATTAATTATATTATATTATTGATGTAATAAAGATTATATTATTTATAATATAATTATAGTATATTTTTCAAAAATAAATATTTGCATGTACATCAAGGAATCTGAAGTGTTTAGTCTGTTTCTTTTTGTTCACAAGGACAGATAGGGTGAAGGGTAGATATCAATCTCCCATCCAAACAAATGTTTCATAATGAATGTCTTAATCTAGCTAGCTAATGAGCCCTGTGATCTTATTTGGGAAAATGCAAACTCTCTATCTTTCACTGTTTAGGACTTGAGGAAAAAATTAAATCTCAAAACTGCCAATGCAAGATGTGTATATGTAGCCTCAAATGTTTATATACAAATTATAAATAAAGGCTAAAATTCTCAGACTAGAACAAAAATATCATGTCAAAGTACTTTGTTTTGACTTGTGGAGATTTTATTGCCTTAAGTGCCATAAGCATTCTTTTAAATTTTTAGAAAGCCCCTCTTTCTGGAAATTTATTTACCTAAAACTTTACTTTTTAAAACTTTACTTACTTTTCATTTTTTGATCATTTTGGGAAAATATTTACTGCTTTACTAGCTAGTAATAAAAAAATAAAATAAAATAAAATTGAACATGATCTATAATGTTGTCATAGAGAATCAAGACAATGCTTCTTTATAAAATATAATTATTTATATGAGGAACGTTTTTTTCCTAACAATTTTTTGTAGTGGATTGAATGGTGCCGTCTTGCCCACCCTGCCAAAAGATATGTCCACATCCTGGGAATCTGTGAATGTGACCTTAACTAGAGAAAAGGTCTTTCCAGATGTAATTAAGGACCTCAGATGATATCATCCTGTATTATCAGAATGGGCTCTAAGTCCACCGACAGATGCTCTTAGAATTGATACACAGAGTATAGGCACACACACAAGAGAAGGCCATGCAAAGATAGCAGAGATGGGAGTGATAAAGTCACAAGGCAAGGAATGCCACAATTTTGTAGAAGCAGAGAATGATTCTCTCTTCAGAGGGAGGATGGTTGTGCCAAAACCTTGATTTGGACTTCTGGCCTCCTAAAATGTGTAAGAATAAACTGCTGTTTTCTTAAGCCACCACATTTGTGGTCATTTTTTACAGCAGCCCTAGAAAATAATTAGACTTTGCAACTTCCCAAATTTGAAAGTTTGTCTCATTATAAATTACTGGTCTAAAACAAAGCTAGAAAATATGTTATAATGAGACTTGCAAATCCCACTGACTTCTCATTCCAAATCTATTTTTGGGGTCAAAATTTTGTTTAAAACACAGAAACAGTAAGTTAAAGTAAGTGTTTGACCAGAGATCCTCAGACTTTTGCAAATAAAAGAATTTACAGATTGTAGAACTCAGTCACCTTATGCTGTTGAGGTAATCAAGTCCAGAGAAGCCCAGTGACTCACTATAGCTCACTACATCTCTACTAGGCCCCTTATCTTACCTTGCCTGAACCCATCAGCAGTGTGAGCATGTATTCCTTTTAGTCACAGCTAATGTTACAGATTGCCACTTTTCCCCTGTATTAATTTGCAAAGGTTGCCATAACCAAATATCACAGAGTGAGTGGTTTAGACTACAGACATTTATTTTCTCATTGTTGTGGAGGCTAGAAGCTGAAGATCATGCTGACAGCTTTCTTCCTGGCATGCAGATGGTCCCTTTCTGACTATGTCCTCACATAACCTTTTTGGCATGGAGAGAGAATATGCAATCTGGTTTCTCCTTTTATAAGGAAACCAACCTTTTGGATTAAGGCCCCACACTTATGACCTCATTTAACCTTAATTACCTTCTTATAGACCCTATCTCCAAATAAAGAACCTATAGGGCCACATTTGTGGTTAGGGTTTCAAAATATAAATTTTGGCCGGACTCAATTTAGTCTATAACACCCCTTATCACTGTGCTTAGGTAAGGAAGAGCTTGTCCTAGTGCTTCCTTAATTATGGAAGGAGAACTGGAGCAATTAATTCAATATCAATTTTGTCTCCTTTATCAAAAGTGTTTAGATGAACCTAAACTAAATCCCATGTCATGCCCAAAGAAGACCCAATTCTCTTTTTTTTTCCTTTTATCAGAAATTCTCTTTGAGATAGCTATCAAAATGAAGACAAACTCCTAAACTTTGAAATTGTGACTATAAGTTACAATCAAAATAAAACTTTTATTCTATGTAAATGTATTAATAAGACAGGCACATAAAATTCTATGGTAGATATAAAAAGAAAATAAAAAACTGGAGACTAAGAAAATAATTTAATGAGCATTTTTAGCTCATTTAAGAACTAGTTTCTCTTGATGTTTTACTGCTGTCCTCACCCTAATTCTTGCTTTTGTCACCATGAATAGTACTCAGTCTTCTGAAAACTCTACCAGACTGAGGATTTCTATGTAGGCAGGGAAGGTTGGTAATGGATATTTTCACACTTTAGACAGAAAGAAAAGAAAAGAATCTTCAAAGTTTGTAATAAACAGAGCAATCTTTGGGGATCAAAACAGTTCCTTAGATTTGATGTCAGATGTCTTTCCCAATCTTAGGTTTACAACTTCCCTGGTCACATCAGCTGCTTTGAGCAGGGAGTCGCTATTCTGCTGTCAGTGCCTAGGGAAAAAAGAGGCACTGCTGCTGCAGGCGTATATTGTATCTGCCAATTTCACAAAATGAAAATGAGGGTGATATACAGTGTCCACAGGGCATAAAGTTATTTTTTTCTTTTTCGACTCCTTTCTCCATTTTTCTGTCTGAATACCTTTTATTCTCTTTTCTCCCTCAATATATTTTCTCTGAGCCTTTGTCCTCTCTCGTCACTCAGGTATACCAGAATCAGAATTAGAGAGCTCTGAATCAACACCTTTGATATTTCAGCAGACAAGGAAACACAGATAATAACTTCAGTAAATTGTCCTGTTCCCTATTGCATGAAATGCGAACAAACATCAGTACATGGGATGAGCTGCTTTCGATTTGTTTTAATATGAAGTAGAAAATGGTCAGGACACCTTAAGCAAAATGGAAGCCAGAGGCATTGTACTTCTTTTGAACTCATTATTGAAATCTGTTATTTAAGTATATTATGTGATGGGGTTTAAACATGGTACTTTCAGTTTCATTTTGAGACAAAACTCACTCAACTGAAGTTTAAAAATCCAAACTTGATTTGAGTCACAATGAACTCAGTTAAATAATAAGCTTATCTTATAAAGAATAATTATTTGTGCTTATTAAGTAGTATCTTAAATACCATATCTAAAATAAGGTATGTAGTATAAAGTGTAGGAGTGGCTCATTTTTAAATTATTAAAAATTAAAAGGCATTTGTATTCATACTGATAATACAAGTTAACCAATCAATAGTTTTTTTAAAATAATATTTTATGAGATTGTCTTTTGAATACAAATATTTATTCTGAAAAGCAAACTAACTGATGCATAGAAAAGAAGAACCAAGTCTTATCTTTCCAAAGCACACCCAATGAAGTCACCTAAAAGTTGTACATCAGAATGTAACCTTAAAATCCATCTGTTGGAATGGTGGAACTAATTATAATACAGTCATACTGTGAAATATCTAACAAATATTTTAAAATAACGGAGTAAGTTTAAGATTTAAAAAACATCTCTAATGCAGTATCCATTTATAAGATGGAGGTAATAGAAAATAATAAACAGTATACATTTAATAAAAGTACTTACTTTTTTGTCAAGGTAATATGTTCTGAAGTAGATAATTTAGTAAATTTCAGGATGACAATGAGAATAATAAAACATTAGCATAAAATGTAATCTTGGCTTACATACTATAAATTCCATTACTTACAGTAAAATACACCAATTATTACATATGTTTGCCATCATATGGGAAGAATTTTTTTTTTAACTCCATATGTACACAGCTCATTCCATATTCAAATATCAAGGCAGGTCTTCCTGAAAAAAACAGAAAATCATTTAGAATTACTCTAAAAGTCCATTATTTTTATAAAGTGAGTGATGGTAAGTAAGGCTTCAAAAGAAAACTAGATTAGATCACTCCCTTAATTCTTTGGTCAAAGCACAAGATGAGAGAGAGAGAGAGAGAGAGTATGTCAATGATTTATATGCTCTGTTTCCTTCCATAAGCTTATTAATTTACAAAATATTTATATTACTCTTAATAATCATATAGAAATGATCAATATGGTTTGCTTTGAACAAATCCCACTTTTTAATTCAAACTAATATAAGACGTATTTGGTTATCATAAATGTGTTTAATTAATGTTTACTTAAATTTAATACAGAAGTTGTTATGTCATGCATTGCAGTCATATATAGAGCAGAGCCTCTGATGACTCTCTTAAAGAAGGTAAATTAATAGAGAAAACTATGATACTTTGATAATTATAAATTGTCATTGTATATGATACAAACTGGACTAGTGACAAAAAGAAAGCCAACATATGTTTAGTCAATAAACATTATTATTAGTCAATGCACCAAAAAGAAGAAACAGCCAAAATTTTTTTCTCTACATGTCTATATTAATGTACCTACAAGTATAGTAGGCATTAATTAGTCTATGCCATATAGACTAATTAATACCTACTAACTAGTACAATTTCTATATTTTATGAACAAAATTATATTGTCTTCTTATAACCATATTAATTTCAGAGCCTATTTCTTGGCATCTTATGAATGTTTTTTTTCTTTTAGATTAGTTCTCCTTTATCCCTGGGGACTAAATTCCAAAGCCCCCAGTGGATGCCTGAAATCACAGATAGTACAGAACCCAAATTGTACTGTGTTATTTTCCTATGCATATATACCAATAATAAAGTTTAATTTATAAATCAGGCACAGTAAGAGATTAACAACAATGACTAATAATAAAATAATTTATAATAATATACTGTAAAAAAATATATGTAACTGTGATCTCTCTCTCAAAATACTTTATTGTACCATACTCGCCCTTCTTCTTTTTGTGGTTATGTGAGATGATAAAATGCCTACATGATGACATAAAGTGAGATGAATGACATAGGCATTGCAACCTAGTGTTAAGCTGCTATTGACCTTCTGATGATGTGTCAGAAGGATAATCATCTGCTCCAGGTGATCCTGAGTTATCAAGTCATGACAATGTTGATGGTTTGATGTCAGAAACAGACAATGTCAAAGCTTGGAGAAATTTACTACTTTTGGACTGCAGTTGACCGCAGGTAAATAAAACCTTGGAAAGTACTGTATTTTTGCTCACACCAGGGGAAGATGCCTTTTGCCATTGCAGCATACCAGCTTGGTCACTCATGTACTGTGAATTCCCAGTTGGCCACAGCTCTCCTGCTTCAATAAAAATTGCACTTCCATGTATCTGTTTTTACCTAATTCCAATTTACCATGTAACAGCTATAGGTATATCCCATTGTAAACCATGCTCCTCTCAGAGCTCTAAACACTGATTGTGAGTTAATATCCTGGCTACATTCCTGGACCTCATTCAGGTAAACCTGTCCGGCCACTTAAAGCTAATTTTTACTTTATGTGGTGCTGATAAAAATTGCTCAGGAGTTTACAACATTATGACTCTAGTCAACTATCTTTGATTCAAATGAATCAGAAAAGAAATCAATGATACAGCCAAACAATGGAGTAGATGTATTGTATTAAATATGCAATCTGGAGTCAGGTTTAATTATTAGCTGGATAATAAACATGATCCTGGATCAGGTATTTAACATTTTTGTGCCTAAGTACTTTTTTTATTTATATCAATTGTCTCAACGAGGAGCAATTTAACCTACTTCTCCCCCCAGGGTACATTCAGCAATATTTGGACTCATTTTATTTGTGGGTGCTACTTTCACATAACACTACAGGTCAGCTATGATGCTTGACCATTCTACAATAAGTTATGCAGCTCTGCACAACAAATAATTATCTGGCCAAAAATGTCAATAGGACCAAGGGTCAGATATCTTGATTTATATAATGTGTCCACTAAAATAGCTTCTCTATGAAGGGCTCTATAAAATGAAAAGTAAGTCTTTACATATGTCTGCAAGGCATTGTCTGCATAATCCCCCTCCTCCATACCCCACACTTTCTTACCACTTTCTATCTTCCTCACTCATCCTGGTCCATTCACATCAGACCTGAGATGTCAGGGCTACTCCTGCCTTAGGATGATTACATCAGATGCTCTTTCTTCTAGAAGCAAAACTTCTCCCAGATATCTGAATAACAAACCCCTTCCCCTCTTTAAAGTCAGGGTTTAGGTATGGCTTTCTTCATGAGGCCTACATTTGTTACTCTATTGAAAAATGCACCCACTCATCCCTACCACCACATATACATATATCTCCTGCTACTCTCTTTATGTTTTTTTTCCTTTGTCCATACCATTTAACTTCTTAGAGTGTATTATATATTTACATATTATTTTGTTGGTTTTTGATTGTTCCCTTAGAATGTAAGCTTTAAAGAGGCAGGAATTTGTCCCTTTTTTTCCCATTGATGTGTCCTAAGAGCATGATATATGTTTGGTAAATTTCTAACACACATTTGTTGAATGTGACTGACTCATTTAACACAAGGATGTTTAATAAATAATTATTGAATAATTTTAATTTTGAGTGCTTTGCATAGGACAATCTAGTAAGTAAAAAAAAGTGATGTATATTAGTGTAGGTACAGAAGGAAAGAAAGCTATAGGAATCACAAAAATGGAGAAACATGTCCATTATAGCTCTTTTATTTTAAGTGTATGTAAATCTAAACATAAAATAGTTCAATACATTGTGCTTTTCAGATCGAACAGGGCATCTCCATCTTTAGTTGAGAAACATCTTCAGGATTGGTACTTGGCTTTCCTTTTCTCCTTAATTTTTGTTCAGTACTACATGCTGTGCTCTGATCATATTTTATCAAGTCTTGTTTTTGCAAAACAACATTCTATGGTTTATCTAATTTATATGCCATTATAGCTGGGTTCCAATAATAAACATTTATTCTTTTAAGTTAAAGTTGTAGTAAATAGAGAAAATTTCTTTACCTGCTATGAAAAAAAAAACTATAATTCTATATGTCAATGACTAGGAATTGACATAGGAAATTATGTATTTTCCAGTTTGTATATCTAAATTTTGCATGAGAATTTGAATAGTTGAACTCTTTTGGTTTATTATAATATTTACCAGCCTTCTCAAACAAGGTTTTCTTCTCTGACTCTCAATAATTAAGATCCTCTGGAAATTATAGTATGTCTTAGAAATTTTAACAGTACTAACTCACTAATTATTTTAATGTAACCTAATTCACTTCTAAGTTGTAAAACATTGCCAGAGAAAGTCATGTGAAATGAAGTACCTTGCTTTTGCTAACAGCTATTTTTTAATAAGCATTTTGTATCCAGATTTACCACTAGGTGCTGACATTAATGAATTTCATCTCATCATATAATAGTAAATTTTCTAATAATTCTACAAAGGGCAAATAAATTGCGAAATAAAGTAACTTTCTTATGAACATTTCATTTTGCACTAAATTTTATAACAGAATCTAAATAAATGATCCCAGTTTGTTTGCCTAATTGTTTAGTGTAATTCTGTTCCCTTGATATCCAAACAGAATGGATAATTTTACTTAGAACTTTCTCTCTAGTAATTGGTTGTTTCCTCCTTGCCCTTTTCAGTGCTTGAAAATGTAGTCATTTGGGTCTATGGCTGTGCTACTCTGAACAAGCCCAATCCTGTTTGATCTCAGAAGTTAAGCAGGGTTGGGCCTGGTTAGTACTTGGATGGGAGACCACCTAGGAAGACCAGGTTCTGTAGACATAAAAAACAAACAAACAAACAAACAAATAAATAAATAGATAGATAAATAAATAAATAAATAAAATAAGGGATTGTAAGCTGACAAGATTTTTGCAATCTGTGAGGTCAACCAAGGGTTGCCTCATCTAAAAAATAAAAAAATAATAATAATTAAAAAAAAGAAGAGAAAGGGAAATGTAGTCATTTGGGGAAAAAGAAGCAAACTATATTTGTATACATATAAAATAAATCTTTTTTGTTACAAACCACTGTGCTTTGCAAACATTACAACACCTTAAAACTATGGCTTTGAAATGAAAGAAGCAAAAAATTTCTGTCATGCGTACTTGATATGCTAAAGCCATGTAGACTTCCAGACTCATACTTGTTTAAATTAACAATCCCTTCCACAATTCAGATCTAATTTAAATTGTTATGAGCAGCCCTAATTGCACTACCTTCTATAACCAAGTAGTGACTCTTGCTTTCATTACCCACCTCTCGCTGCTGAGAGCAAATTAAATACTCAATCTAGAATGATTTGCTCTCTTAAGACAAAACAGTGACATACTGATTAAATCGAAACTGTCAGATTGTATTTCATTTATTACTATTACCATTTTCTAAAGAGTATGACAAGTCATTTTTTCACCCAATACTCCCATGAAAACTTTTGTCTTTAGTAACTAGGAACCACTATACTAAATATGGATTTTTAAGGTATTAAATCAGGATTATTTTTAAGAATCAAAATGCAATTTTTGTAAGAAAAACTTGCCATTGTATAAGGCCAATGGTGCTACAGGAATTGTTTGTCCATGTTTGTAGAAGTAGCTATATCTAAATGTTAATGGCTACTTTATTTTGCTCAGCAACTCTCAAACTTTTTAATTATCTTTGATATTCTTGCATTGCCTTACCCTTTGCTGCCTGAAAAGCATGGATAAGAGTTCATTTAATTTATTGTGTGTTTTTTTTTGTTGTTGTTATACACACTATCTTTAAAAGCTGGAAGATAAATGTGAAAGGCAAAAAACTCTGAAATGTTAGAAGGCAAAGTTAATGTATTTTACAATATAGACTTATCAACAATTATTTTATCTTTAAAAGTAAATCTCATGTTGCACTCTTTATAGTTTCACTACGAGTTCTCATGGTGACCCAATCATATTTTGGGGAAAAAATTGATCTAGCGAACTCAAGAAATTAAAACTCTTTAAAAGTTATTAGCAATTTATTATGGTACTTCTTCCAAGTGGCTTATATAGGAGAGAATGTCATTTGTACAGGTGGTTTTTAAGAATAATGAATTACAGTTTTCAGTCTTCTTTACCTATAAAGATAAACTATCAAACAAAACCATTTCTCCACAACATTTCTTCTATATTAAAGGCACATTGTGAATGCTGATACTATCCGATATGTCTTGGAAAGGAGATTACAAAATTAGATGTGTTGGCAGAGAGCAGCGAATGTTTCAAATATTATCGAGAGTTAGAAATCATAAAATAAAGTAAGTATATGATATACAGACACCAGAAATGTAGGATTCTGAATGTTGAGGCTTTTAGTAAGAGGTTAACTGTACTATGGTTTCTGACAATGTACTTCCCATTAGTCCAAAGAGGCCTGGAGTTTTTATGTAGCCACAATTTGGATTTCTGAAAGTCTAGTAACCTAGGCCTAAATTTGAAAAATTTTAGCAAAGATATATATCATTCACACTGTAAAATCATTAATACTTAATTTAACACTAAATATAGTAGTTTTTTTCTCGTTTTATTATCTATAGGTCTTTCTTGACTCGTTAACTTATGTTTCCATTGTTTAGATTTCATACAACATAACCTCTGTGTTCTTTAATATTTCTCTTTATTGAGCTTTAATAGGAATAATGACAGCAAAGAAGTAAACAGTATCAAACAAAGTGACTTAGAAAACATTTAAAACATGTCTTATTGTTAGCAATAGCTCCATGACTATAGTTTTCAGTGCAATCACATGGCTCTCTTAATATTGGCAACATGCAACAGTTAAGGATATCATTGATTTAGAAAATTCTGACTTATGAAGGCCCAAATAAAAACCTTTATTATTTAATTTTACTTTTTTAGGTTTTTTATTGAAATATATCATAGGAAGTTTGTTGCTATAACAGTAGAGCATTGTCTTTTTAATGTATATGTCAAGTTATTTTGAAATGAAATGAAACCTCAGTTCATGCAGTCAACCATATTATTGAAATGGTGCTTTATCTATTTCCTAAGATACTATTCCAAAAGCAGCAGCTTTATTATAAGATTCTTTTCTGATTTTGACTTTGATATGTGAATTATCAGATTACTGCATGGCATTCATACTTGTTGAAAAAATGTGAGTGTGTAATAATGAAAATAAGATTGGGGATTGTAGAAATATTAACTTTTAAAACAGCAGAGAAGCAAAAATTTTGGGGTGCCAAATGACAGTCTGCAGTCAGAGTAAAAAAAATAGAAGCTTAAAATGGATAGAAGCATAATTTCCCAGATTGCCTGCATCCCACCCTTTAACTAGGTGATTAACTCTCATGTTTAATGTGTTATTTAGAAAAATAAAATTTGTGACTACTTTACTCCTGTATTCAAATCGCATTTTCACCATGTAGTTGTGTGGCTTTGGACAAGTTATTTACTATTCCTGGGACAGTATCTTCTTTTGTAAAATAATGATATTATTACTGGCTTTATAAGATTATCGAAATGATGGAAATGAGCAGAATTTACAGTGTAAATTAAGAACATGAGAACATGGATAATGCTGGAATCAGAGGGTCTAACTTTGAGCTCTTCTGATGCTGGATCCCTCAGTAATATACTACATTCTTGGAACAAGTTATTTAACTTCTTCAAGTCCCATAAATGTCATATGGAAGCTAACATTTCCTCTGCATTTTATTTTTACAATCCTTCTGGTATAGACTAAATATATATGTCCCTCCAAAATTCATATGTTAAAACTTATTTCACCAATGTGATGGTATTTGGAGGTGAGGCCTTTATGAGGTGATTAGTATCCTCATAAAAGAGGCTTCAAAAATTTTTCTTGCTCTTTCTATCATCTAAAGACACAGAGAGAAAACAGCCATCTATAATCTAGAAAGCAGGTCCTCACCATACACCAAACCTGCCAGTGTCTTGATCTTGAACTTTCCAACCTTGTGAACTATGAAAAATAATTTCTGTTGTTAATAAGCCACCCAGTCTCATGTGTTCTTTTATAGCAGCCTGAACAAACTAAGACACTTTCATAAGAATTAAACAAAACAACTATATAGGAGGCTCCCATTGTTCTTTAATGCATTAACAAATACTTCGTGGCTTAAAACAAAACCCATTCATTACCTCATAGAGTCTGTGGGTCAGGAGTTTGGGAAAGGCTATAACCAAGTCTGCTACTCAGGGTCTGAAATATAGGTGTTGGCTAGGCTATATATTTTCCTGGAGTTAACAGTCCTCTTTCAACCTCCTGTGGTTGTTGGCAGACTTCATTTTCTTATGGTTGTGATGCCAACGTCCCTGCTTTCTTTCTGACTTGCAGCTGGGAATACTATCACAGGCCTTTTCACAATATAGCAACTTGCTTCTTCAGGGCCAACAAGATAATTTCTCTCTTCAGAAATGGTCCAGTCCTTCTTTTAAGAGTTCTCATTTGATTAAGTAGACCAATTCAAAATTTTTTAAAAAAAGGATGGAAGGAAGGACGGAAGGAAGGAAGGAAGGAAGGAAGGAAGGAAGGAAGGAAGGAAGGAAGGAAGGAAGGAAGGAAGGAAGGAAGGAAAGAAAAAGAAGGAAGGAGAGAGAAGAAAGCAAGAAAGCAAGAAAGCAAGCAAGAAAGCAAGCAAGCAAGCAAGCAAGCAAGCAAGCAAGCAAGCAAGCAAGAAAGAAAGAAAGAAAGAAAGAAAGAAAGAAAGAAAGAAAGAAAGAAAGAAAGAAAAAGAAAGAAAAAACTTCTCTTTTAACTCCAAACCAGAGACATTGATCCTCAATTATATATGCAAGGTACTGATATTTCCTCATCTTCACACATTCCACCCAGGCTCAAGTGAAGTGATTTATACAGAGCAACATAAGAAATCTAGGGGACCATCTTATTATTTTGCCTGCTACTTTTGTAAAGAAAAGTACTTAGCAGAGAATCCGACAAGCAGTAAATATTCAATATATATTAGCTATTACCATGAAAAGTAGCATAGTACCTAACTCATGTTAAAAACTAACTAAAGAGTAACTATTGTGGTCAGGATTATTTCAACATTTCAGTAACTTGATATAATGTGTTTTCCTTGTCAATACATTTAATCCCAATAGCATTTGCATTATTAGCAATAAATCATTAATATTCAGCATCTTCCTTGACCAACTGGGAATTCTGTACTTTCTGCTTCAGTAAGGCTCACTATAGCAAATGAAATGGTATTTCTATATTTGCCACAAACCAAAACAATTTTAGTTTCAAATATATTGACTACTTATACGACATCTTCTATAGAAAAGTAATTTTTTTATTTTATTTGAACAAATAAGTTATTTTATAGAAGATGTTTATTAACAACAGAGCAATTTAGTTGAGCACTGGACTGTACATTGAATGTTATATTCAGTGTCTCTGTTTCTTTGGTACTTAGTTAAATTAAAAAGTCAATATAAAATTTGGTTTTCAAAGTTAAATTTCTACTAAGTTGTTAAAAGATTAATTTATAAAGACTACCCTGGATTACTTGTATTATAATCACTTAAAAGCACTCTCCATAGAGTGATATATTAGGTGGGATCAATGTTGACAAAATAGTATTGGATTCCCCTTAGCCATACACCAACTCTTTTCAATTTCTTACAAACTGTGGTGTATTTTTAAAATATTCTCCAAGCATAAAAATTTCCAGTTATGTAAAAAGGGGTGATTATTCTGTGTTTATTTTATTAGCATTATATAAATATAAATATAAATATAAATAAATATGTGTGTGTGTGTGTGTGTGTGTGTGTGTGTGTGTGTATAATTTTCTCAGTTGACTAAATTAAATATCTTTTGATTTTTGGAGAATCTACAACTTCATTGAGTGTATAAAGCTGCTCCCTTAAATTTATGTTCTAAAAATATGGTTCTAATATGAGCTAATATTTATCAATATCTGAGTTTGTTAAAATTAAAAGCATAGCTAGAATACTACTCTTCGGAGAATTGCATTCAGCTGAGTGGTCTCTTTTAATAAAAACATAAGGCTGTAATGGAAATCTAGTCTCACTTAAAAATGTACTCTAGATATTATGCCATGTAAATTATTTTCTTTTCCCTAGAAATGATTTCCATTCTCAAGTGACTTTTCCATCTTTTGTTGAAATAGTAAATATTGCAATTATTTATTAAAATTTGGCAAAATAGAGTCAGAATCATATGGTAGAGAATCTTAAGGTAACTATCTTAATGTATAATTTTACATATAACACAGTAGTTTAATCCTTGTAAAAGAAACTATCAACCACCAGTTTGTAAATGAGAACATTTAAGTCTTTTAAATGTTCATATTTGCAAAACTCGATGCCAAAATCAAATCCACTATGATGTAAAATTTTATTTGACCTTTTTAATGTCTATTTTGATATATTTGAAGTAATACATTTTGCTAACATTTTACATTTCTCATTTAATAAGACGTTTTTATTGAAAACAGATCTATTTACATCACAGAATTCTATGGATGAGAGCTGCTGCTTCTGAAATAGGTGCATAGAATTAGTGGTAAAGGGTAACCAAAGTATTAGAAAGCCACAATTATGTTCAGTTCTTAGCCAATTTACATTGCATTTTGAGAATACTCCATCTGTTATGTGACAAGGATTTCAGTTCTAGCTTAAAGATCTAATGTTTGAACAATTTAAGCATCATTTTAATTCAGCTGCAAGGACATAATAAGTTGGATAATCAGGATTTCATACCTTTTTAAATGAATTTATACATAAACTAACTGTAAACTAATACATGTTGACATTTGCTCTTTCAATATTTATTCCCAGATACATTAGTAAATTTGCAGCTCAAGTTTACTGGCATATGCCAGATTAATTTATGCTTTACTTAGAAAGTAGCCTTTCACTTAACACAGAAAATAACACAGAAAAGATACATAATTTTTGCCAATTAAAGACTTTTTGTCTTAGATTAACCATCAATACATTTTTAGCACATCTGTCACCTTACAGATTTATCTTTTTGTATGTGTGAGAACATTTAATTTCTGTTCTCTTAGCACATTTTAATTATACAATATAATGTTACTAACCAGAGTCAACATATTATACGTTAGATCCTCAGATCGTATTCATGTTATAGCTGAAAGTTTGTAGCCTTTTTTTAACCTCTCCCTATTTTCCCTACACACCTCCCCAGCCACCAGCAACAACTTATTTACTCTCTGTTTTTAAGAGTTCAATTTTTAATTAGGATTCAAAATACAAGAGATACTATGTAGTATTTTTCTTTCTCTGTCTGGCTTATTTCACTAAGCCTAAAGACCTTAAGTTCTATCCATGTTGTCACAATGGATAGGCCAGATTTCCTTCTTTCTCATGGTTGAAAATTATTTGTATATGTGTGTATATACATATGTGAGTGTGTGTGACTCACATCTTTTTTTATCTATTCATCTATTTATGGCACTTAGGTTATTTCCATATCATTACTTTGTGAATAATGCTTCAATGAATAAGGGAGTACAGATAACTCTTTGATATACTGTTTTCATTTGCTTTGGATATGTACCCAGAAGTAAGATTGTTAGATCATATATTAGGTTTATTTTTAATTTTTTGAGAATCTCCATACTGTTTCCATTAGTGAAGGTACCAGCTTACATTTTCACTAAGACTGTATAAGTTTCTCCATGATCTCGCCAACACTTGCTTTATTTTTTATGAAAGCCAGTCTAAACGGTGTGAAGTGATGGCTCTTTACAATTTTGATTTTCATTTCCCTGATGCTTTTTATTTCCCTGATGATTAGTAATGTTGAGCACCTTTTCATATCACTGTTGGCCATTTCTATACCTTCTTTGGAAAAAAAAATGTCTAGTCAGTATCTAGTTTGTTCATTTTTAAATCTAGTTTTGCTATTGAAATGTGAGTCTTTATATATTTCTAATGTTAACTCGTTATCAGAATATGGTTTGCAAATAGTATGTCCCATTCAATAGTCTCACTTATTAATTTTTGCTTCTGTTGGCTTTGCTTTTAGTATCAAATTTTAAAAAAGTCATTTTCAAGACCGATGTCAAGGAGCTTAGTGAAGCCTGTTTTCTTCTAGGAATTATATGGTTTTAGGACTTACATTCAAGTTATCTATCCATTTTGAAATAATATTGCATATGATGTAAGATAGTGATTCACCTTATTTTTTTTTTTGCATATGGCTGTCCAGTATTCCCAACACTATTCATTGAAGACATCTCTGCATTGGATATTCTTGGCTCCTTTGTTTTAAATGAATTGACCATATATGCTTAGATTTATTTCTGAACTTTCAATTCTGTTCTGTTGATCAATGGGTATGTTTTAATGTCAATACCTCACTGCTTTGATTACTATGGCTTTGTAATACAGTTTAAAATCAAGAAGTGTAACGCCTCCAGCTTTGTTCTTTTTGTTTCAAGATTGCTTTAGCTATTCAGAGTCTTTTCTGGTCTCATACCAATTTTGGGATTATTTGTTCTACTGCAATGGAAAATACCATTGAAATTTTGATAGGAATTATATTGAATCTGTACATTGCTTTGGGTGGTACAGACATTTCAGCAATGTTCTTGCAATCCATGAGCACATAATATCTTTTCATTTATTTGTATCTTCTTCAATTTCTTTTGGCAATGCCTTATATTTTTTAATATATAGATCTTTCACCTACTTTATTAACTTTGTTCCTAGGTATTTTATGAGTTTTGATGCAGTTGTAAATGGGATTGCTTTCTTAATTTCTCTTTTTTTCTGATAGTTTATTTTTATTGTATAGAATTGCAACATATTTTTGTATTTGATTTAATATCCTGCAATCTTCCTAAATTGTTTATTAATAGTTTGAAGGTGGAATTCTTAAAAATTTTTATATGTAACATCAAGTTATCTGCAAATAGTGAATATTTTACTTCCTCTTTTTCAATTTGGATGTCGTTTATTTCTTTTCCACCTAATTATTCTGCTAAGACATCCAATACTATGTTGAATAGAAGTGGTGAGAGTGGGCAGTCTAGTCTCGTTTTTGATTTTGTAGAAATAACTTTTTACCATTGAGTATAAAGCAATGAACATATAAAATGAATTAAAACACTTATAAATATAAATATTTATTCAACTACATTAATCATTTTAAATGTGGATGATCTAAATACACCAACTAAAAGATAGAGATTGGTATAGTGGATCAAAAATAATATCCAACTGTATAATATCTGAAAGAACCTCACTTAAATATAAAGATTCAGATAGGTTAAAAGTAAATGGATGGAGAAAGTTATACCATACTAACACTAATAAAAGAAAGTTAGAGTAACTATTTAATTTTAGACAAAACTTCAGTACATGGAAAATTATTAAAAATAAAGAGTAGCATTACATAATAACAAAGAGGTAATTTCTTCCAGGAGACATAATATTCCTTAAAATTTGTGAAGTTAACAATAGTTGTCAAAATATGTGAGGCAAAACTGATAGAGCTGCCATGAGAAATAGACAAATCCATTATTAAAGTCTGTGACTTAAGTATATATCTTCTATTAATTGACAGTAAATTTATAGAAAATATTTATAGATATTTGTACATACAAGAATTAGTATACAAAAAATTAGTAATTTTTTCTGCTTTCTCAGCTGAGGAACTTTAGAAGCAAGGACACATCATGGCAGTAAGCATACATGGCGCTTCGTCTTGGTTTCTAATACTATTCTCTAATAAATGGAAGAAGAACTCCTTGAAGAAATGGCTGTTTTTAACACTAGGGCATGAAATCTTCAAGATGAGCTTAGAGCATTTTGTATTCTAGAAACTAAGAATGTGCTACACACACACACACACACACACACACACACACTTACACACTCTCAATTATGATGGCTTGTCAAAGGGACACTGAAGCCAACTGAAAAAACTTTCATGGCCAAAGTTAAAACACTTTGAAAAAAAAATAAATATGGTATTGAATTATAACCAAAGTATAAAACAAGTATCTTTGGTTCTATTTTGATATAAACAAATGTTTGACTCAACAAACAAATAAAAGAATGGGTGAGGATAAACAAAATCTCCAATGTGAAAGAATTCCAAGTAATTTATGTAAATACTCAACCTCTGAGGATGTGAAATATACTTCCCTACATCTTAAGTGTGGGCTGTGCATAGTGATGTATTTCCAGTATGTATAGTATGAGCAGGGTGAGAAGAAGAGGAAGTTTACAGTGCAGAAAGCCAACAGGTACCACCTCAAGCCAGAGGTTCAGGTTCAGCATCAACGATAACTAGTCATGTTAATAATATGTACCCTTGATATGATGTGATGGAGATGGCAGTTAAACTCTGTGGTATTCCTCTCAAAATCCAACACCCCAGTCTAATCATGAGAAAAACATCAGACAAATTCAAATTGAGGGATAGACTACCAGTAGTCTTCAAAACTGAAAGTCATCAAAAACAAAAAGTCTGAGAAATTTTCTCTGCCAAGAGAAGTCTAAAGAAACATGAGAACTAAATGTAATATCATATCTGAGATAGAATCCTGAAATAGTAGTAAGATACTAGCTAAAACTTAGACTATCTGAATAAAATATAAACTTCATTTTATAATAACAACATCAATATTGATTTATTAATTATAATAAATTTACATAAATATATAAAATGTTATTAGAGGAAACTGGAAACTGGGTTTAGAATTGTGGGAATTCTTTATACTATCTTCTCAAATTATTTGTAAATCTGAAACTTCAAAAATAATTAAAATGTTAAAAAGAAAATTATTTTAGTAAGAATGCACTAAATCAGTAATAGTAATAACAAACAATATGACTTATTACGAACCCTGCACTGTTCTGGATGTATGAAATACCATAATGCATATAGTTAAACACAACAAAATCATTGAGAGATCTTATTAATAATTCCATTTTATAGATGAGGAAACTGAGGCACAGAGAAATTAAATACCTTGCCCAAGCTCATAGCAATTAAGGAACAGAGGCAAAACACAAATCCAGTTGGTCTGGCTCCAGGGTCTTGCTCTTAATGGCTTTACTATTCTATCTCTTGAAGAAATTGATCACACATGTCAATAAATGAGTTGAGTTTGATCTAGATTAGTAAACCCAAAGAACTAGACCATACGAGACACCTGATAGAAAAATCAGGGGTATCCCAGCAACCTTTGGGTTTGGCTTTCTATTTTTAAAATGTGTTATATCTTTCATTTTTCATCTCCCTCTACTTTCTCCTATCCCCAGCCCTTCAATTGTAATCTCTCCCTCCCCTTTTCATGTATCTTCCTCACTTTCATTTTCTTAAACTTTTGAATAACTGAACTTTTAGTTATTTAAAAATATCCCTCCCTTGTCTAAAAAAAATAATAATTGTTGTTATCTCTTAGTGGCTTGTTAATCTCACTGATGATAACAAAGACTCATTTTAGAATGAGGTGGAAAATAAATACGGTTGAATTTGTCTTCTAATCCATTCCACAGTTCTACATTCCCAAACTCCTTTTTGCCTAGAGCTTCCTCATGCTCTGCATATTCACATTGTTAGTAGTCTTTATCATCTAAAGCATTTAGGCTTTATCCTATCAAAAATGTTTTTAAAATCTCTTTATATACAAATGACTATATGGAAGCATGACAAAAAAGAATTCTAACATCCTAGGGCCAAAAGAATTGATGACAATATGAATTCAAGCTATTTGGCCTATATTTTAAAATGTTTTCATGTTTCTACAATTTAAGAAATAGACTTAGTTCCAAATAAGGTTAATAAGACCACTAGGATTTATGGTCATGTTTGCAAAATAACCCCATAAATTTCTTTAGGCTAATTTTAAGAAAAAATTTTTTTGTATTATATTCCTGTATTGTGTCAGGACCATGCTTAGCCTCTATTTTTTGTTTTATATTTCCAATATATTAAAACTTTTCCAGAGTTTTGGCCACCAAATTGTCCTCAACACTGTCACCTTAATATTTTAAGCTATATACTTCACTAGTTTTTATGAAATAGTTTGGATGGTGCTGTCAATATGATTTATTTCTTTAAGCAACCAAATTATCTCCAGATTTATACACACACACACACACACACACACACACACACACATACACACACACATACATACACATATACACATAAATATAAACAAACATGCATATTCATATCAACACATTGTTTTAAAAAATAAATTTATGTACTGATAACTTCAGACAAGGCTACAGATTATTAATGAACTCAGCGGAAATGTGTTATCAGTCCTTTCCCTCTCTTCTCTCTCTCTCTCCCCTTCCCTCCCTCCCTTCCTCCTCCCTCTCTTCCCTGCTCTGTTCTGTCTCTCCTCTCTAATCTACATTTGGAAATGCCAACAAATAGCTATTTATGAAGGCCCTGCTTCCTATAAAAATCAATCCAATTAGATATTTTCCCATGAGCACATTTCTTCAAATAACAACATCCTGTATGAAAATCAATGCATGAATCAACAAATAATCATTGAATACCTAGTAGAGTTAGCTATAAATACATGAGATTATTTTTCTTCTGATGATCTGAAAGGAAAGAGTAATTACTGAGGAGTCAGTCCTACATTTATGGGCCGTAACTTCAGCAGTGTTATAGAGCTGATAGCTTCTCAGCAGGAAATATTGCTAGCTATGCCCCTGTTTCAAAGATGAATGCATATCTCTATCACTGTTTAATAGTGTTTAAACCTGTTAATGCATGTAGTCTGGTGAAATAGAGCAGCCAAAAATATGCTGAATAGGAAAATAGTTTCCTTGGATATGTCTGTCCTGAAAGTATAATCTGTGGAATTCTTTTGGTCATGACTTCAGTTAGAATTTTACTTATCAAATGGACATTCCAAAGGAAGCCTCTGTAATTCTCCAATCACATTGCCTTACATAGCTTTTCAGGGCTTGTTTAATACGATTCAAGAAATTTTAGTTACTCTAATAATTGCAACTATTTTTTTCAACTTTCAAATCACTTCATAGTTGTACACACATTTTATCTTTTTCCTAGTCTCATTTAATTCGAAAAAAAAGTTATTTTTATATGTATACGTAGTACCTACATTCTGTTGCTGCCTGTATTATATACCTTTAACTGTTTCTCTACAGAGGCAGATATTGCAGTTGGCATCTCAGCATTCCTTTGTCCTTAAATATCAGTCCCAATTTGCATTTGCTTATCCATTTATCCACCACTCTTTGCTTATGTGTACAATGAGAGATGCTACCTCTCAGCACCTTGTTCCATGAGTTGAGCCTGAGTGACAACAAATCTTTAAACCCTGCTGCTGGTTGAGGATTAGGCATGTAATATAAGCATGGCAAATCAGAATTACTCTCAGGAATTTTGCAGACATTCTTAAAAAATTGAATCTACTTTTATGAAAATTTTCTGTTTGGAGAGGTGGCAGACATCTTACTCCTACCAGAGGATGGAAGTTTAGAGCTACTTTGGGAATATCACTCAGGACCTGCGGATGAAGCAAAATATAAGTAATAATGTGTAATGATGTAAAAATATTTTCTTATTGACCTTAACGCAATCATGGCTGAACTCCCTCAACTCCAATCTCATATTTTGTTATTACATAAGCCAATAAAATCTCTTAATCAAGTCATTTTAGGTGATAAGTTATTTCTCTTTCAAACTAAAGATCTCTAATAGAGTTATTTAAATTTTTAGATTTTTAATTCTTGAGTTTAAAATGAAATGATAAATCATGTCCTAATATGTTTATAAATTTGTTTTGTAAATGGTGAAGCACTATGGAAAAGTAAAGCATTACTACTGCACTGTTAAATAAATATTTACTATTAGTATTAATTGTCTGCTTTGATCATTAGATTTTTTTAAAAATAATATTAAGACCATTTTTTTTAGAATTATTTTAAAAATATTTTTATCAAAATATAGCAAATATTTTTTGTATCGTATTCATTGCAGGTACACACCATGGTAATTCAACATTTATATAGCTGAAGAAGTGACTACCACATCAAGTCTAGCAACCATCTGACACTGGCCAATGCTATCACAATGTTGTTGACTATATTTCCTATGCTGTGCACCACATCTCCATGACTTACTTGTTTTATACTGGGGAGTTTGAACCGCTTATTCTCTTTCACCTTGTTTTTTCTCTTTTTTGACCTTTCAATTACAGTTGACATTCAATATTATTTTACATAAGTTTCAGGGGCACAACATAATGGTTAGACATCCAATTAACAAAATAACCCGCTGACTAGTCTATTACCAAATCAACATCATGCTTAGTTATTATAATATTATTGCCTGTATTCCCTATGTTGTACTTCAAACCCCCATGAATATTTTTAACTACTAATTTCTACTCTTTTAATCCCCTCATCTTTTTCAACCTGTCCCCAAACCCCCTCCCATCTGACAACCATCAGTTCCTTTTCTGCATTTATGTCTGGTTCTATTTTGTTTGTTTGTTGTTGATGATGATCTTTAAACTCCACATATAAATGACATCATATGGTATTTGTCTTTCTGTGTCTGACTTATTTCACTTAGCACAGTAACTTCAAGGTCCATCTATATTGTCACAAATGGTAAAATTTCATTCTTTTTTATGGCCAAGTAATATTTCATTGTATATATTGTACCACAACTTCTATATTCAGTCGTCTATTGATAGACACTTAGGTTGCTTCCATATCTTTGCTATTGTAAATAATGCTGCAAAGAAAATAGTATAGGTGTGCATATATCTTTTTAAATTAGCATTTTGATTTTTTTTTAAATACCCAGAGTGAAATTGCTAAGTCATATGGTAGTTCTATGAATTTTTTGAGAAACCTCTATATTGTTTCTCCTGTTGTGGTCACACCAATATATAATCCCACCAACAGTGCACAAGAGTTCCCTTTTCTCCACATTCTTGCCAACACTTGTTTTTCGATTTATTGATGAACATTCTGACAGGTGTGAGGTCATATCTCATTATGGTTTTAACTTGCATTACTCTGTTCAGCATCCTTTCATATGTCTATTGGCCATCTGTAAGTCCTCTTTGGAGAAATGTTTATTCAGGTCTTCTGCTTATTTTTTAATTGAATCGTTAGAGCTTTTTAGGACGCGTTAAGTTGTGTGAGTTCTTTATAGATTTTTGGATATTAACACCTTATTAGACGTATCATTGGCTAATATCTTCTCTCATTCAGTAAGTGTCTTGCCATTTTGTTATGGGTTCCTTTGTTGTGCAAAAAAAAAAAACCCCAAAAATAAAACAAAACAACAACAACAACAAAACACACTTTACTTGATGTTGTTCCATTTGTTTATTTTTCTTTTGTTTCCCTTTCCCAAGGGAATATATCAGGGGGCAAAAAAAAAAAACATTACTAAGAGCAATGTCACAGATTCTACTGCCTATGTTTTCTTCTAGGAGTTTTATGGTTTTGGGTCTTACATTTAAGTCTTCAATCCATTTTAGGTTTATTTTTGTTTATGGTATAAAAAGTGGTCTAGTTTCATTTTTCTGCATATATCTGTCCATTTTTCCCAACATCATTTATTGAAGAGAATCTCTTTACCCCTTTGTATATTCTTTCTTCCTTTTTCATAGATTAATTGACCATACAGATGTAGATTTATTTCTGGGCTCTCTATTCTGTTCCATTGATCTATGTGTCTGTTTTTATGCTAGTACCATACTGTTTTGATTACTATATCTTTGTAGTATAATTTGATATCAAGTAGCGTGATACCTGGTGTGGAGCTGGAGATCCTTACTGATCAGGGGGAATATCTGCTGCTGAAGTATCCCCCCTAATTCTCGACCATCACACATGTGTGTGGTCCTGGAAGGAGACAAGCAAAGCCTCTACCTACTCCTTTATTTTGACTGGAACCCTCCAGGACTAATTCCTTGGTTCTGGATCCCAGGGATATCAGCCTCCAGGCTCTACTCTAGAGCAGCATGACCACTGCCTTTAACTTGAGGTATATGGAAGACTGCAGAAAGCCATTTGACAGCCCCAGGCTGAAACAAGAGCATCTCTCATCACTAGTTTTTTTAATGTTAGGTAGAACTTATTCTGTATTCAAATACTTGTCAGTCCTTCTTGTATAAAAAGGTTCTTATAAATTATGATAGCACTTTAGTTTCCCAATGGTGTAAATATTAAAACTCAAGGATCAGAAAAACTATGTTCCTTACCCAAAGCCACACTATTAGTATGTGATAAAATTATTTATCAAATATTAGTCACATTTTAAAATTAATTATTTTTTAAGTTTATTGGGGTAACATTGGTTAATACAATTATATAGTTTTCAGGTGCACATTATAATTTGACATCTATATATTCTATTTTGTGATTACTACCTAGAGTCCAGTTTCCTTCAACTTCATATATTTGATCCCCTTTATCCACATCACACTCTTCTAATCTCTATATGTGACTCCCTTTATCCTGTCTACCTCTTCCCTCCTCCCCAACCTTCCACTCTCTGGTAACCACTAGTTCATTGTCCATGTCCCTGAGTCTCTGTTTGTCCTGTTCATTTGTTGCTTTTAGGTTTATATCCCACATGAGTGATATCATGTGATTTTCCACTTTTTGCGTCTGTCTTATTTCGCTTAGCATGATTATCTCGAGGTCCATCCAGGTTTTTACAAATGGCAGTATTTCATCTCTTCTTATGGCTGAGTAATATTCCATTGTATATATGTACAATGGCTTCTTTAGCCAATCATCTAGCTTAGGATAGGATACTTTGGTTACTTCCACATCCTGGCCACCTGTAAATAGTGCTACTATGAACATCGGTGTGCAAATAACTTTTTGGATATGGGTTTTCAAGTCTTTGGAGTAAATACTTAGTAGAGGGATTACTGGATTATATGGTAGATCAATTCTTAGTTTTTTGAGGAATCTCCATACTGTTTTTCATAGTGGCAGTACCAATTGCAGTCCCACCAGCAGTGTATGAGGGTTCCTTTTTTTCTGCATTCTCTCCAACATTTGTTATTACTTGTCCTGTTAATTATAGCTATTCTAACATGTGTAATGTGGTATCTCATTCTGGTTTTGATTTGCATTTCAACATCAACATAGTGATGTTGAGCATGAAATTAATTACTTGAACCGGTCTCAGTGTCTGTTGGGGTTTTGGCCACCCTATTTGACACCTGTTAGTGACTACTTACCTTATATGGAAGAAACTTATCAGGGTGTACTGCTCACACACAAAGCTTTAGTTATACGCTTGGACTTTTCACCAAAAACCAAGAGTGGCACTAGTATCCACCTTTCGGATCTGTCCTAGAATCTGAGTTTGTGGATCTAAAGTCTAGGCTTCTGCCAGTTGCCTCAACTGATGTCAGAAACCCGACCTGTCAGTCCTGTCCATATGCCTGGAAATGTTTTAGGAAGCATTTTTACACACCTAGATTATTTCAAATGCATGATTGTAAATAGCTTTTAAAACACTCCTTTTTCTCCAACTTGATTGAGAAATTCCATCATAAAACTCCAACATAAAAGAGCATGTAGCTGTGGCTTTAAAAAGAGATAAGAAAAAGAAATGGCAGCAAGACTTTCCGAAATCTCACTATTTTTATAAAGTGAAAATATTGGTCTAAATTTAAATTCATAACTCTATTATTTTAAACATAAATTATCAATCCTTGTAAATTAAAAACACAACCTGGCACTAATCCTAGTGCTCAGTGGAATATCAGTGATTAGCACCAAGCTCACGGGGGGGGGGGGGGGGTTGGCCAGGTTGCCTCAGTGACAGCATTCCCAGGAGAACACACAAGACCAAACATGCCCATATTTTCTTTGTTACAGCAGACTTCAGACCAGAGCACTTGGTCATCTTGCTGAATAAGGGAAAGGAAAGTGTTCTTTTCCTTATCCTGACGCAAACTTGCCACATGAGGTCACCTTCAGCTGTCAGTGTTGCTAAGGCAAGCTTTATACTAGAGAATAAAATGCGAGAGATTGAGGGCTTCTCTATGAGCCAATTTATTAGAGAAAATGAAGACTGTTATGAAAAATGAAAGAAAGAAATAGAAAAGAGGGAAGAAAAACAAAACAGTATGCAAAATAAATAGATAAAAATCATTGTTAAATTGCTAATGAATGGAAGGAACTGATATAGGAAAGACAGAGAAAATACTCCACTACTTTAAAACTAAGCAATAGTTATAGGTTTATTCCCATAAGTTGATTTCTCATATCTTATGTCTCAGAGCCACTCTCTATCATGGTGATGGAAGTTAGGCTGTTTAATGATGAATCACAGGGCTTCTGTCTGTGAGGAATTCACAGGCTTAGGTAGGAACAAGACATAAATAAGGTAAAAATGTGCAGCATTTATTGGAAGCCCTAGAGTACTTAATTTAATCAGTGCAGTATTCTTCTGAGGTAGGTGCTATTTTTATTTCTACTTTTAAAATGAGAAATTTTAAATTAAGAATATTAAATTACTAAATGATTAGAAATAAATATTTATTGTATATATATATATATATATATATATATTGTGTGACAGCTACTATCTTAATTGCTTTCACATATACATTATCTCATCTACTTAATAACATCCCTAAGAGGTGATTTTCACTTTTATTCTCATTTGTCAATGAAGAAACACACATGTAAAGAACTTGCCCAAGGTCACATACCTCGTATTAGGAAAAGGCTTAAATCTGTGTCTCACACTAGAAGCTATTAACTATTTCATAATAGACTTCACTAATTTTTTTACTAAGATGTGCCAAGCAGACTACTTTAAAATAAAACTGACTCCAAATTCTTGCTCTGACATAAAGTAGCTGTCATTTTATTCTTTCCGAAGCTATTTTTTTTCTGTAAATTAAATAAATATGTCTAGCTCATAGGGTTTTTTGAGTTTTAAATGACATACTGATGTATAAAACATTTAGCACAGAGTTTGGTTCATAGTACATACTTTATAAATAGTAGTTGCTATTATTCTTTTTAAGTATTAGATCCATTCTTTTTTAATAAATTAAATATAAGGTAAATATTACAAGATACTTAATACTAGCACAGAAAAATTACTGAAACATATTATTAAAATATAATTTTAGAAAAATAATAAATTGAAATCTTATGTTTATGTGTTATAGAGTGCACACTTGGTATCAGACAATTTGTTTTTCCACTTGAAGGTAATTTCTATCATGTTAGGTAGAGCAAGGAGCACACTTTCCATCTTGCACAAGGGAAAAAAGGATATTTTGAGTGATTATTCAAGGCAGAAGTTTGTATAAGAAAAGGAAAGAATGCAAAGAAAGAATATTTATTGTAGTTGATTTGCTGTAAAGCCAGTTATTAGATGAAAGAGTATGAATTTTGCAGAGGACAGAAATAGGAGCATGACTTAGAGGAATATTGAGTACTATTTCAAAGATAATAGACTGCTAAACTGGGTTAGCACCTCAAAGTGTTGAAAGTTGAAAAGGATAAGGTGAATGTTGGAATTAGCTGATATCAAGATATTTATAGGAACTTTGTGTAAAAGTCCATCCAAGATAGGGACAACATAACCCAAGAATTGGTGCCTTTGAAGGTAAATAATGTTTTATGCTTGTTGACCAGTCTTTCACACTTCCATGTAAAAGTTTTACTGGAAAATTAAATAGTGAATCTCCCATTAATTTCTTTTCAAAAATGAAAAATATATATTCCAAAGAGGAAAAGTGATCAGAAAATAATGATGAAGTCTTTTAAATGTATATATTTATATCTTTTATAAGATATCCTTTAAAAAAAACTCTCTAAACTATTTTTCAGGCAGAAGGATATATTTCTTTATCATTTTCATACTACAATATTTGTTTTAGAACACTGATTTCTCTACTATTTCTGTAAGTCATTCAAAAGCAGCTTATGTTCGTGTGACTCTGAGCTACACATGTTTCTCATTTTGAATGATACCCTTGATCTGACTTTTTCTGATAAGGTTAAATTGAATTGATTTGATAAAAGATACTTCTTACTGGAAATATTCATTATTCATAGACAGTGTTCCAGTACCATGCACCAAAAAAAAAAAAATGTGGAAACAAATCCTGAATTCAAGACAAGGCATTTGGGGCAAAATAAGTCACAGTATCAGTATTGTTGACAATCAGAAATACAATCAGTTGTAAAGAAGGAATATTATTATTCTTTTTCCAATGCTTTTTCATCAGTTCCCACAGGCATCCTTTTATAGGTTACAGAAGTTTACAGTGGGACAGACATGACTTTTCAGTCAAGCAATCTTGACTCTGTCAGTAATTCTTATTTATTGGTGGTATTGTGCTCTCAGAGCTGGACTGTTAATTACTGTACTGTACTAAACTGTATTTCATAGCACTAACTCACATGGCTGAAACGAGGAATAAATATTAATTTTTTCTATCCTCTTTCTTCATTTGACTGTGTAGAACAATAAAGTTATTTTTACGGAGTCTTATAAATATCAGGTGGTACAACCAAGATTAAAAAACAAACAAACAAAAACAAAATTCACTGTCTTAACTTCACATCCAATATACTTTCCAGCATAATATAGTTTTCTCATCTTTGAGAACATGTTTAAAGTATAATTACTTAAGAAAATAGAAGGAAATTTGGTGAGAGCTATAATAAATTATTCAGATTTTAGTCCTGAAAAAGTTTTTTGATAGGAGAAGAAATTGGCAATCTTGAGAATGGTATTGTTTTTATTCTGCCTTTTTATAGTAATTATATGTACATTACAAATATCAGTTCATATCTCTATCCTTCTCTTTTAATTTTATGTGTTTTAAAATAATATCCTGGAGTCACAGAAATATGTTCTTGTCATTGCTAAGATTTCAAAATCTGAATAAATTAATATGTAGCCTAATTATTATTAAATTTTTTATTTAAAATTTTTTTAATCTTACATTAAAAATATTTATTTTATAATAAAGATGATATATATTTAAGGTGTACAACATGATCATTTTACTATAATATGTATAGTAAAATGATCATTATAATCAATTCTATTAACATATTATATCCTCACTTAGCTATGATTGTGTATGTGTGTGTGTGTGTGTGTGTGTGTGTGTGTGTGTGTGTGTGTGTGTGTTTATGTGATGAGAGTACCAGAAATTTACTCTCTTAACAAACTGCCAGTATTCAGTATGGTATAGAATTACCTATAGTCATCATGCTGTGCATTAGATTTCTAGACTTATTCATCCTGCATAACTGCAATTTTTCACACTTTGACCAACATCTCTCGATTTTTCCTACATTCCTACCCCAGTTCTACTCTCTGCTTCTATGCATTCAAGGAGATTCTGCCATTTGCAATAACATGAATGAACCCGAAGAACACTAGGCTATGTGAAATAAGCCAGAACCAAAATGAATAAAAACAAAAAATCTACGTAATCTCTCTTATATGTGGAATCTACAAAAATGTATTTTCTTTATTGAAAACTAAATTGAGTGCTGGGATAATACCAGGACCCTGATTTCAAAAAAAATTTATATAGATATAGATATAGATATAGATGATATAGATATAAATATCTATATCTATATATATGCATACACACACATATGTGTATATATTATACGTGTGTGTGTGTGTGCATACACTTGAGAAATATGTCCATTATAAATATAGTTTGTTTTCTATCTTTGTCTAGGTGTCTAGGATCTAAATCCGAAAACTGAAATATTGCCATGGCTATTTCATGGCAGTACACCATGGTGTACATTAGTCTGTCTTCTAGCAGCAGTTTCTCCAGATTTTAACTTGTTTTGTCACTCTACTATAACAATAACCTGAATTTGCACTTTGACAAACATCCTTTAGAAATGGCATTAAGATAGTAGTAGGGATACCTGCACCAGAATACAATTAACTACTTTAATATCTTGAATTCTAAGGAGATCCTTACTGAGTATAATCAGAGGAATGTAAAGCCCTATTATCATATGGGGATGATCTTGAAGGTGAGCTTTTTATATTTTAAGAGTAATCGAGTAAATGATTCTTCAGTGGTTTATCTCTCTAGATGCACCCTTCTTCTCCATGGAGAGGAGATGATATAAATTCTACTCAGTTCTATTTCTTTAGAGATAACAAAGTATCTCTCTTCTGAAAAGTTGAATCCCTGAGTTCAGTTCCAAACATTTGATTGTTACTTGCTGTCTGCTAAAGACACTTATATGGTAAAGTCATAGAACTTTTAAACATATAGTTAATTTTTGAAATGCAGCTTGCTAATTTCATGTAATTTCATTAATTCAATCTGAAAATTTAATTTCCCTGAACACCATTGCAGTATTCATTAATGATATGCTCTCATAAATATATGGAGATGGTACATCAGAGCCTATAGCAGGCTCTCCACTGTTTGTGGGAGTTCTACAACATACCTAGGTTTCTATTCATTTATTCTTAGTCTCCACTCTGGTCTCTTTTGTGTTAAATATTAACTATTTAACATGCAATTCATTAGATGTACTGTCATTTTCTGATTTTTAGAAACATGCATGTAAACCCTAAAGACTCCACAAGAACACTATTAGAAACAATAAGCAAATACAGTAAAGTTTTTGGATACAAAATTAATGTTCAAAAAATCCATACCATTCCTATACTCTAATAACAAAGTATCAGAAAAAGAAGTGTAAAAAATAATTCTTTATGAAATTGCAACAAAAAGAATAAAATACCTAGGAATAAATCTAAAGAAAAATGTGAAGGACCTATATAATGAAAACTAGAAGACCCTATTGAAAGATATGGAAGAAGATACAAAGAAATGGAAAAATATTTCATGTTCTGGGATTGGAAGAATCAACATAGTTAAAATGACCTTATTACCTAAGGTCAAAATCCCATAGGCATTTTTTAAAGGAATCAAACAAAAAATCAACAAGTTTATATAGAAGCACAAAGGCCCCAAATTACCAAAGCCATCCTGAGAAAAAAGAATGAGGCTAGAGGCATCATTCTGTCTGACTTCAAAGTATACTACAAAGTAGTAGTAATCAAAACGGCATAGTATTGGCAGCAAAACAGACACACAGACCAGTGGAACAGAATTGAGAGTCCAGAAGTAAACCCATATTTATATGAGCAAATAATTTTTGACAAAAAAGCCAAAAACATACGATGTAGAAAAGAAAACTTCTTCAATAAATGGTACTAGGAAAACTGGAAAGCCACCTATAAAAGAATGAAACTAGACTGTTCTCTATCACCACACACCAAAAGTAACTCAAAATGTATTAAGGACCTGAATATAAGACCTGAAACAATAAAATGCATAGAAGAAAACAGGAATGAAACTCAAGGACTTTGAACTGAAAGAGAATTTTATGACTTTGACCTCAAAGACAAGGGAAGTAAGTGCTAAAATAAATAAATGGCAATACATCAAATTAAAAAAAGCTTCTGCTCAGCAAAAGAAACTACCAACAAGGTAAAGAGAAAACCATCTGAATGGGAAAATATATTTGCAAGCAATTCCTTTGATAAGGGCCTAATATCCAAAATACACACAAAAAATCTCATACAATTCAATAACAAAAAAAAAAAAACACAAACGATCCAATCAAAAAATGGGCAGAGGACCTGAACAGACACTTCTTCCTAGAGGACATACAAATCACCAACAAATATATATAAAGGTGCTTGCCATCACTAGCTTTTAGGGAAATGCAAACAAAACCACAATGAGATACCATCTCATACATGTTAGAATAACTATAATCTCCAGGACAAGTAATAACAAATGTTAGAGAGAATGAAGAGAAAAAGGAACCCTCATACACTGCTGGTGAGACTGAAAACAGCCATTATGGAAAACAGTATGGAGGTTCCTCAAAAAACTAAGAATTGATCTACCATATGATCCAGCAATTTCTCTACTGAGTATTTACCCCAAAGATTTGAAAAGCCATATCCAAAAAGATACTTGCACACCAATGTTCATAGAAGCATTCATTATTCACAGTGGCCCTGGCCAAATGGAAGCAACCGAAGTGTCCTATCCTACGATAGATAATTGGCTAAAGAAGCTGTGGTACATATATGCAGTGGAATATTACTCAGCCATAAGAAGAGATGAAATACTGCCATTTGCAACAACCTCGATGGACCTCGAGAATAATCATGCTAAGCGAAATAAGACAGATGCAAAAAGTGGAAAATCACATGATATCACTCATGTGGGATATAAACCTAAAAACAACAAATGAACAGGACAAACAAACAGAGACTCATGGACATAGACAATGGTCTAGTGATTAGCAGAGGGCAAGGGTAAAAGGAGAGGGGAGAGGTAGACAGGGAGAAAAAAAATTAAATCATTTCTTCAATTTAAATAAATAAATATAAAAATTAAAAAATATAAGAAATAAAAGTATGACTCTGTATTCATATGCATATCATATACATATACAGAAAGAAAATATGCATCTAAATATCACTTAATACTTATCTCTGCCTAACAAAAATCAGAGAAAATTAGTTTCTTCTGTTTTTCTGTATTTTGTAATTTTTTCAAAAAGTTACCATTGAATAATAGGTGGGAAAATGAGACTTAGCTTTGGTGAAGCAAACTAAAAGATATGTATACTCCACATATGTTTTTTTTTTTTTCAGAATTTGAGACTGTTGTGAAGTGTGCCTTTGCAGTGTTGAAACTATTTTTTTCTGTGTTATGAAAATGGCTTACAGTTTCACACGTTCACAGTTTGTTACTATGAAGCTTTTCTTCTATTAATTCAGTCTTAGTCAAGTTAATGGGATAATGTTTAGTTTATGCAATCCCTTGAGAAAGTTAATGATAGAATAAGTATTTCATGGCAGTTGTGGAGTCATGACACAGTTTCAGAATCTGAAGCAAAAGATCTTTTTGAGACCAATTCTGTTACTCTTGCCATCAAAAGCCTAGATTGGAAAAATGGAAATAAAACAACAGGCTTGTAATTATTCTGAGATCTTCAATGAAAACTAAAGAAGAAAGGCTGGAGGAGAAAATATGCATGAAGTCAAATTCTCTAGATAATTTAATAGCTAAGGGAAGTAGAGAAAATGGATAAATTCTCATTTGGGTTTATCGATAGGGAAGCTGGCAATTCAGTACAGAGTTCAGTATAGGTGTTAAACTCTATACATTCTCTATCGGATTATAAAGGCATTTCAGAATAAGGACAAGCATCCCAGGAGGATACCTAAAAAATACTTGTCCATGCAAATCAGCAGTTTTGGGGAAAAGAAAACAGCATTATTCAAAAATAGCTTAACACTGTATTTTTTACCCTGAAGACAAATGAATATTCTGTTGGTGGTTTTCTTAAGAATAACTCTATGAAATTGAAATATTTTGTCATATTTGCATTTTAATTTCTCAAGGAAAACATGTTTATAAATATATTACAGTTGGTCTTGAAGGACTTCTTGAATCTACTTTCTCCTCTTCACTAAACATTATCATTTTTGTGTATTTTTACACTATATTATACCCAATGCATGTTCACTAAAGAGTGTATAGCTTTTTTTTATATTATTCAAAAAACATAGGAGAATGGTATTACACCATATATGTATATCCTTTTGAACTTTCTGTTTTCATTTTATATTATATTTATATAATTTTATGAGGTTCACATATAGCTCTAGTTGATTCAATTTCACTGCTCTGAATGTATGTCACCTTTTTAAATACATTATCTTGTTTAAAGAATTAGAAGTTTTTCCAGTTTTTAAAATCACAAACACCAATATCATTCTATTGTGTCACTTCACATACTCATAAGCACATAGAATTTCAAGTGTATTAAACATTATTAACTTTATAGGTAGGAAGCCATGCTTAATTGTTTTCATTTTCAATCCTTATTAGTCATAAATTTAGTTATATTTTTATATGTTTATCTGACAACAGGTATAGCTTATATAAATAAATTTTTATGTCTTTCATTTATATGTTACAATTAATATTTGTATTTATTTAAGTGTTCTTTCTAAACTTTGTTACTGTTTTAGTTATCTGTTGCTCTATTACAAACCATTCAACTCAGTGACTTAAAACAACTTATTATTTCTCAAGATTACATGAAGCTGAGGTTATTCTTGCATCTGCATTCAGCTGGGAATTTGGCTAGATGTAGACTTAGGAAAAAAATTGGGTTCTCTGGAAGAAGATAATAAGAAAACATTTGTGTCAAAAGCTATGAATGATCTAAAATTTTCTCCTACTTGCAAAATAATAAGTTTGCCCACCAGTTTTCAAGTCCTAAAATAATATGCAAATAGTTTGAAATACATTTTCTTCCATGTACTTAAACAAAAAATAGTCTCAACTATATTAAGCTTTTTCCAAAAAGCTAAATGACTGAAGAGGATGAAAGAAAAGAAGGAAGGAAGGAAGGAAGGATGGAAGGAAGGAAGGAAGGAAGGATGGAAGGAAGGAAGGAAGGAAGGAAGGAAGGGAGGAAGGAAGGAAGGAAGGAAGGGAGGAAGGAAGGAAGGAAGGAAGGGAGGAAGGAATAGAGGTTGAAAGAAAAGAAGAAAGAAAAACAGACATTTGTCACAATAAATTTTGATATATTAGTAATAATTAAGTCCATACTTCAATCAGATATTCTTAGGTTTTCCCTAATGTCTCTTCTGTCCCAGAATATTGTCGGGGATACCTCATTACATTTAGTCATTATTTCCTTAGTTATTCCTCTTATCTGACATTTTCTCAGATTTTTCTTGTTCTTTTTTATTTTGACATTTTTTGAGGATTGCTGACTAGGTATTTTGCAGAATGTCTCTAAATTGGGTTTTATATATAATAATGTTTTAGATTAATCGTGAGTATACAGGGGTAATGTGTTTTTGTGAGGACGATCACAGAAGTAAAGTATCATTCTCATCACATATCAAAGGTACAAATAATTAGTATGACGTGTCACTGTGTATATTAATCTTGATCACCTGGCATGAGGTAGCATTTGCCAAGTTATTCCAATGTAAAGTTACTCTTTTTGTCTCCTATTCATTCTGTATTCTTTGGAAGAAAGCAACTATGTGCAGACCACATTTAAAAAAGTGGAAAATTATGTTACATGGGATTCTTCTGCAGCAGAAATTTGCTCATTCTAATTTGTTTATTTATCCAATAATAGCTATCGTAAGCTTTTTCATTTGGTTCCGATATTTCTTTGATATACTATATCAGCAGGGAACATGGGTATAGAGAGTGAGGATTTTGTTTGAACTCCTTTATGTAGTCACAACAAGATATTGCAGACTTATGTTATATAATTAATCAGCTAATTTTCCAAAGAAACCTGGTTTATTTTGTTGGAGAACAATATTAGAAACAAAGATCAGGCTGCTATATGTACTTACTGCCACTGAGGTGTAATTTACTCTGGGCCTTTTCATTTTACATATATACAAAATAGGAAAAAAATTTATACACACACACACACACATACGTATACACATATACATATATATATATGTATATATATAAAATCTGTGTCTACATTAAACTAAATATGAATTCATACTGCTGTCTGCAACTCTAATCCATTAGCCTATATATTATTGCAGCTCCCTATCCCTTGCTTATCTTTAATCTCTCCCTAAAATAGTAAGAAACCTGGCTCCCATCACTCATGGTCCATTTACTTAATTATTCAGTTCCAATATACACGTATAGTAGTATCAGAAATGTTAATCCCTATCTCTATGGGAAATGAATTTATCAACTAGAATACAGTGATTGTGCACAGTTCTGTTAGCCTTTAGTCTTACACACTTCACTCATTTCCAAAGTTACTTAAATCGGTACATTCACCTGCCCTCATCCTCTTGAGTGAGATGGTTTTGTTACATTTTTAATGCATTTAGATTATTTTGTCACGTTCTGCATTCTAAACTAGTATTCTATGACTTTATAATATATAATTACTACATTAAGGTTTACTTTTTATGCTGTGAAGTTCTATAGACTTTGACAAATGCTAAGTATCTTGTATATATCATTATAGTACCATTGTTAATTGTTTCAACAACTTAAAAACAGCTTGTAATTCACCTATTCAATCTACTCCAGCCTCTGCCCTAAAGTTCTGTCACCTCTGCTCTGCATACTTGTCTCTATAGTTTGCCTTCCAGGATATCTTATATTTGGAGTCATAACACATGTAGCATTTTCAAAGTGGCTTATTTCTTGAAGTTATTTGCATTTAAGATTTATCCATAACTTTTCTTGGCTTGATAGCTGTTTTATTTCTTGCTGAATAATATCATTGTAGGTATGTAACACAGTTTTTTAAATCCATTCACCTATTGGAGGACATTATAGTTGTTTTAGTTTTTGGTGATTATGTATAACACTTTTCTAAAAATTTATGTGCAGGTTTTTGTGTGAACATAAGTTTTCAAAACTATGTGTAAAAAATAGAGTCATAGTTGCTGAATATTTTTGTAAGACTATGTTTAGTTTAGCAAGAAATTACAAAAATATTTTCAAAAGTGGCTGTACCATTTCACATTCTCAACAGCAATGACTAAGAGTTTCTGTTGCTTCTTATATTCTCTCAGTAGTTAATAGTGTCAACTTTTAGATTTTTGGTATTTTAATATGTGTGTAATAGTTCTCATAGTTATTTTAATTTTCAGTTCTCTAATGACAGATGAGGCTGAGCATCTTTTTAAATGATTACATGGCAACTCTATCTTCTCCAGTGAGGTATTTATTCAGATTTTTTTCCCATTTCTTACTTGGTTTGTTTGATTTTGTACCATTGAGTTTTAAGAGTTTTTAGTATACTTTGAATCAAGTTTTTATCACACCTGTGTTTTGTGAATAATTTCTTCCAATTTTTAGCTCACCTTTGAGTCTCTTAACAGTATTCTTCACAGAGCAGAAAATTTTAATTTTAATAAAGTTTAACTTATCAGTCATGGGAGATGTTGATCATGATTCTGAATTTGCCAATTTCTCCAGATATCTGGGTGGTAGTTTGTCCTTTAAACTCACTGCTGTCCCGACCGGCGGGACCTAGTTATTCGTGGGGGCGAGGAGGATCCAACCTGAGAAAAATGGGCGAGAAAAAGGAGCGGAGGCAAGACAAAGTTCTGATCAAGCCTCGTTTATTGTAGGTAGGGGTAGAGTATATAAAGGGGAGGATTTGCATAATCACGGTTGCCTTGGATATCGAAACGCAGAACATTCCATTTCCTTATATGACCCCAAAACGCAGAAGGGTCCCGGGAGAGGAGGGGGCTGCAAGGTCAGATTAGTTTAAGCAAATGGCTCAAGGGGCCCAGGGCAAGTCAGGGCATGTCAGGGCAACTGACTTTAGGCTGTCTATCCTATCAGATAGCACAGGGCAAGGCAGATTCTGTCCCAAGGCAAAGTTGCCTAGATCTCTGGTATGAGAGCCTTGATAAGAACGACTCCTGACACACTGCTTTAATGTATCCAAGAAAATATATAGGTTTTCAGTTCACTTAGATGTCTCTTATTGTAAGAATAAGATTGATGACATCCAAGCTTTACAAGTTGAAATTAAAACTGGAAGCAAATACTATGCATTTGTATTTAAAATTCAAAACAATGGAATTATGTTCTTCTTGGTCAGAGGTCTAGACAAATTAGAGAAGGGGTGTCATATGTTTTATAATATAAAGTTCTCATAAGAACTCTGAAAACCTAGATTAGGAGAATTTTATGGATATCATTTCTATAGGAATGCTGGAATTCTTTATGTGAAACATTTAGAAACATGCCTTTCTTTTATATTGAAATTTTAGGATTATTTGCTGAATATGTATTTGCCAGCCAATGGAAGTATGACAACAGTTCTTGTACATACTTTATCCATAATATTTTTTTTCTGTGCATGCTTTGATGTATAAAAAATATTACTTATTTACACTCATAGGTTTT
Source organism: Macroglossus sobrinus (assembly GCA_004027375.1). Lineage (NCBI taxonomy): Eukaryota > Metazoa > Chordata > Mammalia > Chiroptera > Pteropodidae > Macroglossus > Macroglossus sobrinus. Next base: position 457,273 of record PVKZ01000441.1, read on the forward strand.
ATCATTACAAAGACTCTCAAAACTGAAGCTGTGCTCTAAAATTAATGTTTTCACTCAATCTCTAAGAAGTTTTACAACAGTTTCATTTGAAGAATTATAAATTTAATTATTTACTCAATATGTATGCAAAGAAGTGTGTGATAAAAATATAAAAAGAGATTAAGATTTAATATAAGAGAATACAACTACACCATCAAATCCTTCTAAAAAAATAGGCTTCTAGTAATCAAAATTAGAATGAAATATCTAATTACCATAAAAAAGAGTTGTTATGAGTAATAGAAAAATTATTCTTCAAATATTTTAATATTATATGGAGTTCTCATGATTGTATAAATTTTTGGACAAATTAGGACACTCTGAATAGTGAAAGGGAACACCTTTTAATGATTATGCTGGTACAACAGGCATAATTTGAGGAAGACCCAAGTAAATTGGGTTATATTGTCATATGTATAGAATGACATATTTCCTTTCTTAACTTCGTAGTTTGTCATTTTAAATTGTATTTATGCAGCATGCTTACTGGGGATATATACCGATGTCTGTTTTGCAATTAACTTTAATTATATATATAATATATGTTATACATACATATATAATATATATATATTATATATGTTATACATACATATATAATAAATATATATTATATATGTTATGTATATACCATATATAATAAATATATATTATATGTTATATATAATATATAATGAATATGATAAATAAATATATATTATATATGTTATATGTTACATATATTATGTTATATATCATATATAAAATAAATATATATATTATATATGTGTTATATAGAGAGAACATATATATAATGAATAACATATATATATAATAAATAACAATAAATAGCTGGACTTAAAAAGATCTCTTAGGTTAAGTGTACTATTTGTAAACTGAAAAGATGTCTTATGCACATGCACAAACACACACATTCACACACACACACACACACAATACACATAAACACACTCACACGAACAAACAGTTGGTATTTTCCCTGCTTGGTATATTTTAAAAGCATTTTATATATTTTTATTTTTTCTTATTTTTCACATGCTTAGAAAATGAAACCCTTCTAATTCAATGACGGTGTTAATGTTAGTAGGGGTAAAAGTAACATTTATTCAACTGTTATCTAATAATATACACTGTAATTTCAGGACAGATTTAGATACTGACCATATTTTATTAAATATCATAGGCACAGTCTATGCTCTTGCTGAAGAGAATTTATTAATGTATATCTTTGGAGTGTTTCTTTCAAAATGCTTTTAAACAAACAATTACCCTTTTAGAATTTTTTTAATCAAAAATTATATTTTCCAAAAATTATCATACTGATTTGGCTCTACAAAAAAACATCATTACATATAGCAATCTCACACTTAAAACAGTGTCTAAAATATATTAGAAACTGAGTAAACAATTATTTAATGAATTAACAAATGAATCAAATTTAGTAAATCTTTGGTTATTTGTGAACAGAGAATTAATATTGATAAGTGAAATATATGGCTACTCTGAATATCCGAATTAGGTAATTTTAATTACCTGACTAAGGAACTAGTCTGAGTTTCAAATCTTTTTATGTCTTTCATCCTTTTTCACCCTTACTAAACAAACTAAAATGAAAAATAATAATGTAAAGTTAAAACTTACATAAAAAGTTATCTGAATTATTAATTGTTAGAATATCATTCCCAATACAAATGCCAGTAGCATTTGCCTTTTATGTTAAAATTTAGGAAACTATAATCAACAAACTACTATACTTAAATATAGATGTCATCCACAATAAGCTTCACCTAGTTTAATGTAACACTAAGAAAAAAATGCTGACAAGTGAATAGTAATGTACTTATCATGTATGTTTTATTCTTCTATTGGAATTCCTTTTCTTTAAAATTTAGAATTACTGAGATAGTTTTTAAGTCTTGTATCATTCTTACAAACACACACAAAGGAAACTATGAGCAAAGTAAATTGGTTCATGCATTCCTAACTTGCTTTTTATCCAAAGGAGATTTTTCTAAATCTGCTTTTGATTTAGAATTGTCACTGAATCACAATACACAACACTGGTCATGAGACTCATGATAGTGATGTAATAGTTTCTGAGACTGTTCTACTATTGTTCCCAACATTTTTGTCCAAGTCACTGATACCTATTTTACAAATGTTTAATGCTCGTGCAGTTTTGATCTACTTAAGATATCAATAAAAGGCTCTCAGACAACAACCAGGGTTCTCATTCCTTTCTCAAGTAATCTTTGAATGGTTTGTTGATTGAAATAATAAAAAAGTGCAATTGTCCAGTCATGCCACGAAGAATGACAACCAATTATATGCATAGGAAATGACAAAAACTAACTGGGCAGCTTTAGCAATGATTTTCACCCAATGTAAGACAGGTTTAATTTCAGAGATTTAAAATGTTAAAAGTGTATGTGTGAGAGAATGTTTTTGTGTACATAGATTTATATATGAATATTATATATATATATATATATATATATATATATATATATACATGTACATATACCATAATTGACTTATTACTATATATACAGTAAATGAAATAAATTATAGTAAATTTCTGCAGTTACTATTAATGTGAATAATGGAGAAATTCAGTGTATAAGTATGAATGATTTAGTTTCAAAAATAGACTATTTAATTGCAAAATTTATATGTTTATTTGAAAAGCAATTTTTAGAGGAGAAAAATTTCAAAATTTCTCTAAAATACATTGAAAAGTATATTATCTTTTAGATTATCCAAAGGAAAGGTATTATGTTACTTGTTTGATTACATGGCATAATAAAACTGATTTTAATATAAGCTTATTGCAAAAAAAAAAAACAAACCTATTTTGTAGCATTGGCTTGGATTTTCGTTTCCTATCTACTTGGCCACATGAAACCTTGGTGCCTGTAAAGGCAGGATAATAACTAATCCTCTTTGGTGTTTAGCATTACTTAATCCTTTCTGGTACTTATCCTATTAACATTTTTTTTTTCTTGTCTTTAAATGCCAGTGCAGAGCTCTGAAATTATTTGCATTTACTTCTGTGCTTCTGAATTTTTCAGTTAGAGAAAGTACCTTCAGAAATGTTTCATTAAAATATGCATGTATCTGAGTCTATATTCATTTTCAAGTGCTTATTCTAGTTTAGTGACTTTTACCTTGGATATTTTAAACTACCAGTTTATGCTTACCATTAATTTGTAACTGTAGAATTTGTCCGCAGTTTAACACAAGCACTTTAACTGTGCTTCCAAACATTTTTATAAGACTTCTGAATACTTTTAGATTTTAGTTAAAATCCTACTCAAAGTATATGAACCCATAAAGCACAAATGCTGGATATTACTTCTATTAAAGGGTGTAAACTAAGAAATCTTATCTTTTGAAGAACTCTGTTAGTCAGACCAGGCCAAGCTATGTTATGCTACACTAACCAGCAAGAAGAAAATTATAGTGCTTTTAAAAAACAAAGGCTTATTTCTCACTGATAACTCATATTGATGTTAGGTTGGCAGCAGAGTTTGTTTCTGATAGGTCTTACTTCCAGATCACCAAGACAGAGAAGCGAGGCTTTGGCAAGTCATGCCTGACTTTTAAAATTTTAGTCTCAAAGTGTTACATTCCATTCTTTTCTCATATTCTTGGGCAAAGCAAGTTATTGAGGCAGTGCATAAGCCCAGGTGATTAGGAAAATACAGTTGTACTATGTGTTAGATAGGGAAGAGGGACTATTTGTAACCAGCTCTAATGACTACCACATTCAAGTTAACACAGCTTCACCTTAAAGGAACACAGAGTAACAATGTAAAATCAATACATTGAGATGCTAATATATGTTTAACTTTTTTGGCACAAAAAAGTAGAAAATATTTAGTGTTATACAATTTTTAATATATTTACAAAAAGAAATGATTTTATATATGTGCATGTATGTATTCACACACTTTAATATGTATATGTCCATACTTTCATGTTTTGCTTACCATTGTGTATTTACATGTTATTTAATTTGGTACTTCAACAAACTTATTGTACAGCAAAAATATTCTTAATCTCCTTCTCTATTATAATTGAGAAAGAAATTTAGAATAGAGAATTCAAGAAAAAATTTTCTAAATTACACAGCTGATAATAGGTCATCACATTGAAATCTAGTTCTAGTAGGTCTTAGTTTTTTCACTACAAAATACTATCTTTTAGGAAAAGTACCATTTAGATAAATGAGGAGACAACTGTTTTTGTAGATATGGCTTTTAAAATTATACTCAGTCTTTTTTTGCTTACATGACTTTTAAGTCAGATTCAAATAGAAAATATTATAAATTGAGCACTTTCAGTTCAATGAAATGAACATTTTGACAAATCCTCTCCCTATAAAGCAACTATAAAACTGGACACAGTTGTCAAAAACAACAATTTCAGGGCTCTGGAAATGGACAAATAGCATACAACAAATTATCAAATGTTTGTACTTGAGAATTTGCTGAACTTCATATAAGAACCATGAGTGTCTATATACCTCTTACCCAGTGATTTCTCATCTCAGATGCTTGGTCAGAGTTTTAACTCTACCAGGAAAGGGAAGGACAAGCTGTGAAAATCACAGCTTTTCCCACTGGACACAGCTCACTGGATACGAAACAAAAAGCAAAAATGCTACACCAAATGTATTGTAAGCAGAAGTAGCTATCTCTGTAGCAGAGAAAGGGAAAGATAGTGGCTCTGCTAGGGAAGGTGGGGTCCCAGATGGTTGTCACCTGTCACCACATCTATTTAACATCATATTGGATGTCCTCGCTAGTGCAATAAAGAGAATGCCTATGTGTTCACCCATATTAAAATGGAAAATGTAAAACTGTCTTAATTTACAGATTATATAATCCGATATGTAGAAAATTATAAGGAATCGACAAAAAAAAAAACAAAAAAACTTAGAAGAACTAATCACCAGGTAGTGCTAAGGTCAGCAAAATGGTAGCTCCCCACGTAAATTCACATACTAATCCCTGGAACGCATAAATGACACTTTATGTGGCAAAACAGTTAATATCATCTTGTATTACAAAATATGTAATTACCTTACAGGTTTTGAGAAGAGGAGCTTACCTTTGTTTATCTGGGCAGAACCCAAGCACATAATGTTCATTCATGTAAGAGAAACCCAGAGGAGATTAGACAGAAAAATAGAGATACATAAAGGAGTAGATGTGAAGATAAGGGCTGTGATTGCAGTGATAACTGCCACAGATCAAGGAATGCCAAGGAATTTGGAGCAGCCACGGGAAGATAGAAGATGCTAGAATGGAGTCTATCCTGAGAACCTACAGTGAGAGCACAGCCTGCCAAAAACTTGGTTTCAGAATTTTGGCATCCAGAACTGTGAGAAAATTAATTTCTGTTGTTTTAAGCCACCAATTTTGTAGTTATTTGTTCCAGCAGTCTCAGGAAATTAAGACAAATGTCAACATTAAAATATATCAATTGTGTATGTAAACTGGAAATAAATAATCCAAAAAGAAAATTAAGCACCCAATTGCATTTGCAATGGGATGAAAGAGAATAGAATACTTAGAAATAAATTTGATAAAGGCAGTGCAAAACTTACAAAATGACAACTATAAAACATTGCTGAGAAAAATTAAAGGTCTAAATAAATTGAGAAACTTCCCCTGTTTCATGGTATGTCCAAAGAGATATGGGTAAAAATGGGCAAAAGAGAGAAAAAAAAAAAACACCTTGATATAGAAAGCTAGAAGAATTAATGACAAAAATCAATGAAAGATATATTTTTGTAAACTATGTTAATACTTCATTAGTATATGTTTCAATGGTGAGGAAACACAGTAATAAGAGGATTAGGTAAATCGGAGTAGTTCACCAGGTAGTGATAAGGTAAAAGGTTTGTGCTAGAGGAGAACAGAGTAGAGAAACTTTTATGTTATTCATGTATAATATGTTTCTGATGGAGAGTGTTATTAGAACCATATCAAATTGGGTTTTGTTTAGAATGTCGTAGGCTCAGACTTTACACTCTTTATTTAAAAGTTCAACATCGTGTCACTGAGACTAAGGGAAGATGATTGCTAATTAAATAAATATTAAAGTTACTAGGGATTAAGCACATGGGTATACTTAAAACTTCAGTTGCAAGTCTCCTCAAAACTTTGAATAGTAGGTAGAACATTTTTACTCAAAACACAAAACTATTCCAAAATGTCTGTCACATTTGATAGTCCACTGGAATAATTTGTTAATAGATCTATAAATTTAAGAGGTACTGTATGTCCAAAATATCTGTGATATTATTTACAAGTGATACATTTTTATTTTATGAGTAAAAAAAGCAAATGGAAACACATAATTCAGTTCTACCAAGTTATTGTTATTTGAAAAAAGTCTGGCACATTGTTTTTTGACCTGAATAAGTAGTTAGATACTTTTTTAAAGTATCTTTTTTAAATTAAATGATTATAAATAAATAGTCATCCTTATAAGAGAAATATTATATATAATGCATACAACTTCTTTTGCTTTAATTTTAACAAAAATAAAAAAAATATGAATTTCAAAAGTGCCACGTTATCAAATAAATTTGGTCATTTGGTACATCAAAGTGACATTATATGAAAAGCACTCTGGAAGCTGTTTTGAAAATAGATGTTGAGGAGAGAATAAGGTTTAGCTAAGAGATCATAATCAAAACACAATTTTAATTTTATTCCTAATATGAGGGTAAATGAGAATTATAAGAGGAGTTTAATAGTTGCTTACTTGTTCTGCAAGTTCCAGTATTAAATATCTTGGAAAAATTTTAAATTATAGACCTGTTATGTATGGGAAATAATAGAGAATTTTTTTTTCCTTTGTGAACTACAATGAAAGACAGTTATAAAAGCTTATACAGTCAATTTATCATCAGAAGTTTTCAATGACATTAACTTCTGTAGACGATCCTATTATTAACTTTTAGTAGGGGCTTGGAAAATAAAGCCACAGGCAGGAGAAAAATGTATGCATTTTTTAAATAATTATGAATCAACAAAAGATACATACCTTAAATCACAAAAAATAGTATGTCACTAACTGCTTAATGCTGAGAAAAAAATATATAAATTTTTTCATTCATTGCAAATATATATACAGATACATACATTAACTTACATATGTATAAAGGTAGTGTGTAAAGCAGTTAAGATAAGGGACTCTGAAGAATGTCTGGGTGTGAATTTGAGCTCTGTCTTGAGCTAAGTGACTTTGAGCTATGTGACTTTGACATAGTACTAGTCATTTAATTTTCTGTACATCAATATTATTAGTTGTAAAAGGGGAATAAAAGTTGAGAAGTTAAATGCAATACCTAGCATGCAGTAACTATCATATAAATTTGTAAATAATATATATATATATTATATGAAAAGTATAAAAAGTTATTATATAAAAAAGATAAAAAGTATAAAAAATAAAACGCATATTTTTGACTCTAAGACTTATGTTTCCTATTCTGGCATCACTTCCCGCTTAATACAACAAGGCCTCGGGAATAAAAAAATATAATAATTCATGATTTTTCAGGTTCATTGGCAGTAAAAAAGTTTCTGCACATACAGGAGAAGCTCGTGGCTGGGAATTTCAGCCATATACATCTCAGCTCCTTGACAAGAAGGACGGCTTTATTTAATTTGACATTCTTACCTCTCTTTTGTCATGCTTTTTATATTTAACTATTTAACTCCTGTGCGCACAACTTACCCTTCTCTTTCACTGATCTGTGAGCTCTTCATAAAAGTTGAATTATCTAATCCAGTTTAAAAATATCTGTATCTGTAGAGAAACCATAACTATGTCCAAATCTCAATTTTTAAATATTCTTTGTAACAGACTTCTGATATTACAAATGTTATGAATAATGGTTACCAGTAGACAAACGTCTTTAAAAACATATTTTTCTAATCATTTTCCTGCCTGGTTTTATTACTTTAGTGAAATTTAAAATGTGATAAAACTTCTGGATTTACAGAGTATGGGGCTGTATGGTGTGGCTTTTCAGGACAAAGAAGACCAAACAGAAGAAAGATATCAGTTTTAAAGAGGGCCATCGTGCAGTCAATAAATGTAAAGAACAGTTTTTCATTTCAGCCAGAGCCTGGGAGAAAGTAGTCAACGAAATCTGATTTAAGAAAAGAAAAACAAAAATATAGCTTTACATGTTGGCTTGGAAATTTGATAGCTACCTCCTGTGTGGATCTTAAACTTAGGACACTCTTAGGTAAAGAAAATAGTGACTTCAAATTTTTGTGTAAATTAATTATACTAAATCTATACCCACAGACCAGCCTCAGCACAGAGTATGTACTGAATGAAATTCATTATTTTGTTTTGCAATAAATTGTATTTTTCTATAGCGATGTCCACCACCTACCCCACCCCCAGCTAATCTCACAAGACTATCATGGGAGCATGTATTTAGCGCAATACTATCTCACCTTTGACCACAGTCAATTTGTCCTGGAGTAAGTACCTGAGTCAAAGTGCCCAATACAAATTTACTAGAGATTTTTAGACTCCAAAAAAGAGTCACAACGTGCTCTTTATCACTACCAGAATTGTAAGATGTAATATTCAGGAGCTGTCAGCAACTATATTTTATGACATGTGGAAAAAGCATAAACTAACTCCCATAGAGAATAAAGATGAGAGACAGGGAAATATGTGCATTCTGGGCTCCATCTTGACTTCCAGAAGTTTAGTTGTTAAACACTTCTTTAGATTTCTAGAGATGCCCTAGTTTCACTTTCATAACATTCCCTTTTTCCTCAAGTTATTTCCATTTGGGCTTTTTATCAAATGTAACCTAAATTTTCCCAAATTGTGAATGAGTTATTTATAAGTGAAAGTACAAGCAACTAAGGGTCTATTTTTCCTAACAAATATTTCCTATTTATTATTTCCTAGTAAACAACAAAATTAAAATTTCCTCTGAAATATGTGCCTTTCCATAGGGAAATCTGGGCATCAAAGGTGAGATAAAAGGAGAGGTTTATTATGGAGAATCAAGAGAGTATTTCTAAAAATACTTATAATTACCTTTACTTTGATAATTCTCACTTTATATACATATATGAACTTGCCTATCTCTAATTTGAATGGCTGCCAGAAGAAAGTAATGAGAAATATTATTTATAATAATCAATTGGATGGGGTGACCAAGATATAAGAAAGTGCTATCTATGCTTGGTAGCTACTTATAAGCCAAGGAGTTTATCAAATCGTCCAGAACTTTAGTTTTGTATTTCATTATACATATTAAAAATCATACTTCTAAGATACAAAATAGTTATCTAAACCTGAATGATTTAACCCTTTGTGAGTTGTAGTAATGCAGTCAGAGTAAGTTCACCTAAAATTTTCTCAAAATAAATAATATTGGGGTCAAATAGCACATGATTATGAAATAAAAACTTTTCTCTCCTATAAAATCATAAGCAATGTAGAATATCAGTACTGGGCTTATTAAAATTTTCTTTATTATTGCTAGGAGTCCTCAGGGGTGTCCCACATGTGCTTTAAGACACATTGTCATTTTCTACACCAACTACAATGCCTTTTACTGCTTACAAAGATATAAAGGTATCTCCAAACTGTCACTAAAACCAAATATTAAGAAATTAGTTGCTGATATTTGGAACAGGAACTGAACCCTTTTATAAATGTTGATAATAGAAGTGCTTTTCTCTCAAAGTAGTTGTTATCTAATCTAATATCTCTGTTATGTATGATCATCACTACACATATGAACATTACCAATAAGCTGGCATTGCTCTCAATACATTGGATGGTTATATACCTTAAATGTGTAGTCAAACTCAATGTGGAGTTAAAACCCAGCTGTTACTAACTAGCTGTTTAATTTTGGGCAAGTCATGTATTCTCTCTATTCTGCAAGTGTTTCATATATAAAATGGAGACTATAATAGCATGATTCTATTGAGTTGTGTGCATAAGAGTGAGTAATGGTGGATTAATGGCATTTTGGTGAATTAAGCCATCCTGTGTTTCAAACAGAAGTGAGAGTATTGTGTTAAATTTTCTAGTGTTTCACAATTATTATGTTTTGTAAAACTATTTATTTATTTTATCTTACTTTCACTTGTTTATAAATTTAACACATTTATTGAAGCAGATAGAGGAAGCAGAACACAAGTGAGTGAGTAGCAGACAACGTGGATATTTCTTAATAATAAAAAATTATTGATTTTGCCCTCTGATTACTGAGCCATTATATTTAGACTATATCTATCTCTCCTTTGGACTAGTTTTTAACCAAACTGATTCTTTATCCTTCTTATAAAATCCTCACAGATATCTTTTCACCTAATAAGATATCATTATTTCCACATCCAATATCTTGCCATTGCCTCTTCACACACACACACGTGCACATGTGCCCACACACACACACACACACACAGCTGACATCTGCATCTCCACCAAACAACAACCTACCAAATGTTTCTCTAACGCATCTAAATCAATATAAAGCATCACTTTCATCCAAGCTGGGACAAATACATGCAAACATACATGCAATTATGCAAACTTAAATTTGGTGCTAATTCCTGAATTGTCTCATCTTCAACCACAAATAAACAAAATATCTTAAATAACAAAGATCATCTCAGATGTGTGAAGAATGTGTAAGGACTAGAAAGTTTAAGCAATTTTATAAGTGCTAGCAGTATCCAACTTGATATACCCTTAGTCCTTCACAATCTAATCCACACTCTTAAAATCCCATTTTTTGTCCAAACGGCTTATTATTTTAATACATTTGTTATCTTGCTGTAGATTACACATGGGATGCATTTTAAAAATCCCACACATAAGTAAATTGAATCCTTTTGTCTGAAATGTTAACCATTGTCTTTGCCTAGCAAGGAAGACTTGTTTTTTTACACATTTTTTATTTTTAATGTAAGACATACGTTCATCTATCTCAGTAGAAACTAAAATTAATGGGAAATTTCTAACTAGAACATCTGTGACTTAAATGGAGAAGCCTAGAATGCACGTGTTCTAAAATAGCTTACCATAGAGAGTATTTGGAGTAAATGAAGGAACTTTTCTCATGCCTTCCTCTGCCTCTTTTATTTATGCTAATCATTTTGAACCAGAAAGTTTTAATTTCCTTGCTAAATTTTGTTGTTGACAGAATTGAGGGAGAGCATGTGCTGACAAAGAAAGGTGTAAAGGATAAGATGTTCAGTAGTTACGAGTCCTAATGCTATCATCAAATTATTACCAATTTAGGTAACAAAATCTATGTTGGGCTGAACGTCAGCTCTGCCACTAACTGACTGTTCATGTTGACCAAGTCACTGAACCACTTTGATCCTTAATGAATTCTTCAATAATATGGACATTTTAATGGCAGTTATTCTGTGGAGCTGCTGTAAGAATCACAGGAGAAAGATAGTATGGTGACCCAATGTAACCTCAGTATGATAACCTGTGGCACAATACCCACTGAGGCAAAACAGTGAATCCTTTAGCCCAGTGGGCCTGTCAATGTGGTAAAGTTGATTAAATCTGAATACAACAGATAATCATGTTGTCAACACCTTTTAAACTTTTCTTCTGTAAATCTATTTTCTTTCTATTCCTGTCTGTTTCCAGTTAAAGCATTTACCAATAACCCCTTTTTGATAAGAGTTTCATAGGCAAGGAGCCATTAAATGTCTCAATAAATTTTATTAATTGTCCAGTATGCTTTGAGCACAGGGCAAAAGGTTAAGTAACTATGTTGTATTAAGCAAAATAGCCAGAAAACTTGTCCTCACAGAACTTTCAGACAAACAAAGAAAAAACAATATTTTTTTTAATTATTACACAAACATATCAAAACCATCCATTGATATAAATGCTATGAAGGATAAAGTACAGTGTGCCATAAAAGAACATAACAAAGAAACTTAATTTTATTTGAGAAGTTAGAAAAGGTTTTTCTGTATGGTTTATACATTTTTAAATAATTGAAAACATGATCTGAAGAAAAATAATATTTTGCAAAACATCAAAAGTATAACAATAAATTCAAATTTCAGTGTTCAAAAATAAAATGTATTGAAACACAGATAAGCTCATTTATTTATGGTGTCTATGTGGCTGCTTTTATGCTACAACAAGAGACTTGCTAGGTTGCCACAGAGATGGTTGGCCCACAAACTCACATATTTACCATATCTTGCAACATTTTGAGAAAAACTAAGATACAGAGAAATTAAGTAGCTTGCCCAAGGTTCCAGAGATAATGGCAGTGGAACTTTAATTTGAGCCAAAACCTCTGTATGAGTCAGTTTTGGCTGCTATAACAAAAGGCCACAGATTGAGTAGCTTATGCAAAATATAAAAGTATTTCTTACAGTTCTGGAGGCTGAAATGTCCAAGATCAAGGTGCCAGTAGATTCAATATCCAGTGCAAACCTGCTGTGTCCTCATATGGTGGAAGAAACTAAGGAGCTGACTAAGACCTTTTTAAATAAGTAATTAATCCCAATTACCCCTCAAAAACCCCACCATTAATACCATAACCTTGGGGGATAGGATTTCATCATATGAATTTTGAGGGGATAAAATCATTTAGGCTATCGCACTGTCCAAATGAAAATTTTGTGTTTTCCCACTATGCCAATGTTTACTAAAGTATGGGTCATGAACTTCTAGAGAGAATTAAGGTGGTTAATACAGATGTCACATGAAACACTGAATTTCTTAATGAAAAAGCTATTGCCATCCCCTCTTACCATTCCTTTCAAAATAGTATTGGTAATTACAAGCTAATACACTAAGAAAAAAAATTGTATATAAATTAGGAAAAAAATACATAAAATTGTTTTTATTCACAAATGACTGATCAATGCAGAATAAACCAAAAAATTCCTGGAATTAATTAACAGTTATAGTAAGCTTGCCAGATCCAAGGTTAATATACAGAAGTCAATCACTTTTTAAGATACTAGCAATACAAAAATGCATTTGAAATTAAAAACACAATTCCATTTATATTATAGCCACAAAAAATGAAATGTTTAGTTATAACTCTTACAAATTATGTGCAAAATCTTTATGAGGAAAACTAAAAAACAGATGAACAAAATCAATAAAAAACTAAATAAATGAAGATATATCTCATTTTCAAAGATAGGAAGACTCAATAAAGTCAAAATGTCATTTCTTTTCTTCTTAATTGGTATATGCAATAGAACATCAATCCAAGTCCTAGTAAGTTATTTTGTGAATATCAACAAGCTGATTCAAAATTTATATGGTGAGGCAAGAAAAATAAATCTCAATCTCCAACAGAATATTAAAAGAGAGAAACAGAATTGAAAGACTGACACTAATAACTTTAAGACTTACTATAAAGATATAATAATTGAGAAAGTGTGGTATCAGTAAAAGAATAGGCAAAGAAATTAATGAAAAAAAAAAGCCCAGAAATAAATTTCCATAAACGTAGTCAGCTGATCTTTGACTAAAGAGAAAAGACAATTCAATGAAACAAAGATAATATTTTTAACAAATAGTACTAGAATAAATAGACATCTTCATGCAAAAAAATAAAAACTAATCTAGACACAAACCTTATATCTGTCACAAAAAAATGTAGCTCAAAATGAATCATAGACATAAATGTAAAACTCAAAAGTACAGAACTCTTAGAGTATAGGAGAAAACCTAGATGGCCTTAGGTATATGATGACTTTTTTAGATACAACACCAAAAAGTTACACAATTTGGAAGAGTTAATGAGCTGAAAATCATTAAAATTAAAAACTTTTGCTCTGATAAAGTCATTGTTAAGAAAATGACAAGACAAGCCACAGACTGGCAAAACAATATTTGAAGAAGATACATCTGACAAAATATTATTAGTTAAAATATACCAAGAAATCTTAAAACTCAACAATGAGAAAACAAGCAACCTGATTAAAAAATGGGCTAAAGACTTTATGACCTTAACAAAAGAAATATACTGATAGCAAATAAGCATATGGAAAGATGCTCCACATCGTATGTCATCAGGGAGATGTAAATTAAAACAACAATGAAATACAACTTACACTTCTATTTGAATGGCCAAAATCTGGAACACTGACATCAAATTGTGATGAGATTGTGGAGCAATGGAAACTCTCATTTATTGCTGGTGGGAATGCAAAATGGTACAGCCACTTTTAGAGAGAGTTTAGTGGTTTCTTACAAAACTAAACATCTTTTTATCATACTATCCAGCACTTTGTGATTCTTGATATTTACCCAAAGGATTTGAAAACTTATGTCTGCACAAAAACCTTCTCACACATGTTTATAGCAGCTTTGTCTATAATTGCCAAAACTTGAAAGCAACCAATATGTCCTTAAGTAGGTAAATAGAAAAATAAATCCTGGTACATCCAGACAATGGGTTATTATTTAGTGCTAAAAAGAATTGTGTTTTTAAACCATGGAAATACATGTAGAAACTTAAATGCATATTAATAAATGAAAGAAGCAATCTGAAAAGGCTACATACTATACAACTGTAACTATATGACATTCTGGAAAAGACATATGGCAACAGTAAAAAGATCAGTGTTCACCAGGAAGCAGGTGAGTAGTAAATAGGTGAACCACAGAGGAATTTTAGGACAGTGAAAATACTCTGCATAATACCATCATGATGAACATATATGTCATGCACTTATCCAAATTCATAGATGTACAACAGCAAAAGTGAACCATTATATAAACTGTGGACTTTAGATGGTTGTGTGCCAATGCAGGTTCATTGATTATAACAAGAGTACACCTGTCGTGGGGGTGTTAGAATGGGGGAGGCTGTGGATGTGTAGGGCCAAGAGGTTTGTGCTCATGTCAAAACAAGGGGTTGATATTTTGTGCTTCATTAGTGTTAGTTATTGGTTCAGGTCTGCCCCACACTGGGTAGAGCTGGGGACGGGGTACAATGGTCCATAGCTCTGCGATGACACAGTTCCCATTTGGCCAAGGAAATTTTGCCACATGAAGATACAGCTGTGAGTTATAAATCACTTACCTTTTGAGGGGCTGGAGATGAGAATACAATCAGCTAGTAAGTGGATCTGATTGGAGCCCCACACATTCACTACACTTTTAATCTACTCCAAAAGGCAAGATTTTTTTCCAGCAACAAGAGATTGGAAGTATACTGGTGGATGTGGTTGCTTAATGTAAGGGATCAAAAATAAATTTTTTGGCAGGGGGGAGTGGCCAGTGGAGAGACTCCCAATACAGCTCTTGCAGGATTTCACATGTGTCCAGTGGGAGAGTTAGAGAATTACTGGCTTGTTCACAAAATGAGGAGGACACCATTCAGTGTTTACCAGGAGAAGCAGCAACAGTTATCAGAAAGAGTTCTGACAGTGACCTATTGACCTAAAGTGTTCATCATATTCTCTCTGCCATGTAACTGCCTCATCACTCTGAATCAGTCAAGGCCCAGGTGAGAAAATCAAGAAGGTTGACCAGCGGTAGAGGGATTGAGGAGGACATCCTTAGTTGCTGAGCCTGAAGCTTGGCGAAAGGAAGGAGAATTGACCAGACACAACTGAATGAATGTTTAATGATACAAAGTAATCCAGAAATTTAAAAACTTCAGAGAAACAAGATTTAACTTGGAACAATGGAGGGTAGTGATAGAAAGGACTAAAACTTTTAGTTGTGTATACCTGCATCCAAATGGGATTGCTCATACAGATACAGTGAATTTCCTCCCGTTGAATTTAGAGCCAGCCATGTCCTAATCCTGTCCATACATTTGAGAAAAGCAGAATTTATCTAGGCATCTATAATCCCATTAGTCCATGAGTAGGTTTGGGGTGAGAAAAATCAGTCTTATAAAAAACATTAAATGTGGTTTAGGAATACTGGCAAAATGCTGTTTTTTTTCTGTTGTTGTTTTTTGTTTTTTTCTGGAAAGCACTTTGAAGAAACATATAGAAGAGCACAAGTCATAAAAAGAAAACTGTGCTGCCAAAAATGTTCTTTTTAAACTGTTTTTGACAAGCATGAAAAAGTCTGTTTTATGTCTGTACCTCATTGTTTCTCTAGCAGTAAGCCCAGTGACTGAAACCAATAGAAAAATTAACTTTTGGTAAAGCAATTAACTAATTTTTATTTTTATTTTTAATCTTTTGCTTGATGTAATTTCACTGAGTTTTGTTTCTATTATAAAATGTGAATGTAGGGCTGTTTTTAAAGTAAACAAAAATTGGACAGTGGCTATAATATTATAACTATTAGAAAAATGTAATGTGTAATTTCTTGTTTAAAGTACTAGTCAGATAACTACCTTGAACACCCTCCCCCAAAAATAAAAACAATATTTACATTTACTGAGTTATAGCCTTTTGGTAAAATCTGAAAAGCACTCTATTACATATCTTATTAAATTCTTAATAATTGATATTATTAACCCCACTTCTGAGTTGAGAAAACCTAGGTTCAGAGAAGTTACATATCATGCTTAATGTGACAAAACTTATAAATGATAGAAGCAAGATTTCAACTTAAGTCCATCTGTTGTCAAGTATATGAAATCCTTAGAAGTCTGCTTTTTTGGATAAGCCTAAAAATCGCACACTCCTACACTTTAACTTTTTTGAAGAAACTTCTTGGTTGTATAAATTCACAGACTTTCAATTAAGCATTTGAAACACATTTTTTGACATTTCCTTTCTGTATTTTGCATTATAAAAATAATATAGTTTTTCAATTATTTAAATGTACAGAACATGCTATTTTAAACCATTCATAGTTAAGTTTCAGATATATGCCTTTTCCACTGCAAAGATGACAAATACATTAAGCAAATCTCTATGGTCATTGAATGGGTAGACAGATGAAGTAATAATGGATGGATGAATGAGAGAAAATGCATAATTATTTATAGTGCTTAGAAAAGGATCATAAATGTGTTAATAAAATTTAGGATGAAGATTATGATACTTACAACAAATAATTAAAGAAAGTAAAGTTTGTTTTGACATGAATCGTCTTAAAAATTTTCCAGAAATTTTAGTTATTTTTCTCCTTTCCAAAGCTGTGACTACCAAACTAGAAACTTAAATTTTAGTTGGTGATACAACTGACTTATTGAATTTGTCTTTTATATAAAGATACTTTATAAAAATAAGAACTGTCTCTTTAAATCATATTTCTTTTTTTATTAATGTCTAGAAAAAACATTCTAATATTTCTTTGGGAACAGATTAAGACATTTTATATAAGACTACCCTCAACTATACTGTCCTTTCATGATCATCTACTAACAAGTCTACTGAATTTGTCTATCTTAATCAGTTGTTAGTTTTAAAATGGAAAAAATCAAATGGGACATGCATACCATATATCTGATTTTACTAAGTAGCTACTAATATCTTTTATCCACAAATATTTGTTTTCAAAAGACATTATCATTATTTATCATTTATACATTTGACACATATTTGAGCAGAGTGTAAAATCATATTTTACTTTTCCTTATATATATAAATATCTCTCACATATTAAAATCAAACTCTGACAGTGCATTAGCAAATAAAACTAGCACTATCTTCAAGAATATCCAAAAGATTTCACATTTTCTCCACCACTATTATCTAAGAACAAATCACACCATTTCTTGCTGGGACCACTAAAACAGCTTCCTAACTGATCTCCCCAGTTTTCCCCTTGCTCATCTGGAGGTATTCCTCTGCACAAAAGTTAGATGGTTTCTTTGAAAAAAATCTTATCATTCCTCTTCTCAACTCAAAGCCTCTAATGGATTCTCATCTTGTTCAAAGTAAAATCCAGAGTTTTAATTATAAATTACAAGCCTTAGTGTAACCAGGCTCCCATCTAATATCTCTGACTTTGCATTCTATACTCTCAAAGATAAACACAGCCAGACTAAAGAAGTGAAAACATTTTAATCAGTTAACTATTGACAATAGACAAAGAGCTGAGCTCCAATATGTGCAGATGGGACTAGGTATTTTAAAGGGATAATGGGAGAAAGGGGAGGAGGAATGACAGGGCTTTAGTAGAGTCGAGGAAGTAAAAAAAAATTATAAAAAGTGGGGAGAAAGTCCCTGTGAAACCCATTTGGCCTTGCTACCTGTGGCTAGGCTTCTTCCTTCCCACCTATCAACAGATGTTGCCTAAACAAACAATAAATTATCTGGCAGTCTAGAATTTTCTCTTGCAGATACTTTGAGGGAACGAGGGTTATCCTAGGGAATGCCACTTTGAGCTGTTAGAAAATATGTCAGTGTTTGTTTAAATTGTTTAAATTGTTATAGGCCCACGTAGAGGCCTGGTAGAGAAAATAACTCAGTGGAGCCTGGCTAGAGGTTGGTCAGGGAGAGAATCTTTGACAAAATATTTGCTATCCTCGTTCACCCACACCTTCCTCTTGCTTTTCCTAAACATGCCAAGCAAACTACTATGCCCAAGATGCTTCAAAAATATCATTTTCTCTTTCTTCCATTTGCAGTACTCTATCCACAGATCACCACATAGCTTTTCTACACTTTTATTGAAATTTCTGCTTATTTTTCATCTTCTCAAATAAGCTGCTTGGTAGTGCATGTTGTTCGCTTTCACCCTCTTACCCTCCATCCTCCTTCAGATTGCACAAATGCCTTCTGGTAGAGTAAATCTTAAATATTAAAGATTCTAATGGCACTATATTTCTGTGTTCCTTAGCACCCTTAATCACAGTTGTAATTTTACTTTAATTTGTAATTTTATTTTCCTCACATAAGATCAACGAAAATGTGACCTTAACTGATTTTTTTTTATTATAGAGTTCCAGTACAATATTTGACATAAAATGTATACTCAACGTGTTTCTAATGAATTAATTAATGGCTAAATATGTCCAAATAATGTTAGATAGTTATACCACTTAGAAACCAGTTGCCCAATCTCCTACTCAAATTGGGCTGCAAAAAAACCAGGAAGAATAAAAGATTCGGAGTTGCCCAGGAGTACTAACAGCAACAAGAAATACACACATATATATGGTTTGTGGGTATGTGGGCATATACTGGAATGTGTCCTAGTTCTTCTAAGAAAAAGATATATTAAATTTTAGTTGTGTCTGATGTATATCTTCAAATGAGACTGAAAAGCTACACCACTTCAAAAGGTGCATATGTAAACTAACTAGCAAAAAATGTTAACAAAGCAAGTTTATAGATTTAGTTTTATGTAATAATTAAACAATAAAGACATTAAATAGTTCTTTCATTATTTATTTTAATAGTTAATGATGTTCTGAAGACCAGTCATCTTGGAACTTTGCAACTTGCTACTATGGTTTTACCCACTGGAGGAAAAAGTATTATCTATCTTTCTATCTATCTATCATTCATCTATCTATCTATCTATCTATCTATCTATCTATCTATCTATCTAATTTATCATTATGCCCTGATAATAGTCCTGTGAAAATATTAGAATGTATCAAATTTCACACTCCTTTTCTTAGCCAACAGAAGTCATATAATCATATATAGATATATGCTTAAAGTAGGCAGTAACAGTAAGTGGAAGGGGAAGAAATGAGGCACCGTATGGAATTAGTATAAGACAAAGAACGAGAAACGCTTTTCTTTTTAAGATGAACTCAAAGTCATATCAAAATCTGTGGAATACATTATAATCCCCAAATGAATGTAAAATTGGCAAACTGAAAATGTTTAAAATTGATGGAAAAAAAAGTCAGCCAGATTTTCCCACTTAACATATTTTCTTTAAAACTCATCTAAGCCAGGGAGCAAGGAAGACAAGAGTCTGGCATTGAAAGGAGAGCATGAAGATCAGCCTGCTTTTATACTTTAATAAGATAGAAAATTAAATTTTCTGAAGACCCAGAGCTGCAAGGAGGAAACAACAACTCAAGCCAAGGAAGTACAATGGCCTCTTTTGGTCTCCTTGTCTAATTTTCTCTGTTGTTATTGTTTATGTACTTCCACAGTGGCTACGAGCACCACCTCTGTAGTCTGCTGTGGGACCTTAGGAAAAACACTTAATCGCATTGTGCTTCTGCTTCCTCATTCACTGGGTTGTTGTGAAGATTAAAAAACCCTAGGGTTGTTTTCTGGATTAATATACATAAAGCACTTATAATGGGTGTCTAGCAGCATTTCAAATTTATATAAGAGTTAGCTGTTAACATTATTTTCAGCCCTTACAATTTTCATAAAGAATATTAGAGAATCTTATTATTTTATATACTGTCTAGTTCTATTCTTCTCACTTTTCCTTATTTTATAAGTCTGACAATTCAGATAGAGCAATGATTAATTTATTTTACATCTATATGAAAACTTCTCAGTCTCTCTGTATCTAAAATTTTAGTAGCCAAAAAGAAAAAATAATAATCTAAACTGAATGAAGCTAAAAAAAAACTTCAAAAAGAAAATGTTAATTTTTTTCTAAACTGAACTTGTAAGTAAAATCAACTATGAAAAAAAAGAAAGAAGCCAGGGCCCAGCACATAAAAAAGACATATACAAACAATATTTTTTATTTTAAGGTAACTTCTTAGAAACAACATTAGATTTCATAGTTATATTTTCAACTTCAATATCATTAAGAGAAATTAACATCAAATATATAAACATTGAGGACTTGCAGAGGTCTAAATGATATATGTATTTGATAATATGATGATTAGAAAAATGTCTCCTTTACTCGTTATATACCAAAACCACTTTTGAGAGAAGAAAGGGTCACATAAATTCTAAATTAATTACAGTTAAAATAAAACATAATAAGTATATTTACAGATTACTGAAGACATTTCTAGATGCTTTGGTTAAAATTACACTGCTACACTCTACATGAGGAATACTTCTTAGCCACAGAGGATGCCATCAAACAATAGCCAGACATGTAATGAATATAGGTCACTGCAAGATAAAATGTAATAAAAATGTGAGAAGGGGAAATTATGTTTCCTCATAAAAAAGCAAAGTTTTGACTATTTCAGGAAAGGTCTTTTCTTATTCTACTAAATGCTAAACAAAGGACTTCTTTCTTTGTTCTTTATTACAGAAACTTAGAACTCTAATACAAACCACAATAGCTGAGAAAATTGAGGCCAAGACACATTAAAAGATCTACACACTAGACAATGTGGCAGGAATAGGCAAAGGACCAGAATCCATTTCTCTTGACTCATAAGTCAAGATGATATCAGGCTATGTTTTAGGCTATAAAACATGTCTCAATGTATTTTAAAGGATTTAGATTATTAAAAATGGATAAAAATGGATAAAAATAAATTTAAATTAAATTAAAAGTAAATTTAGTGAACTCACAATTGATGGAAAATAAACAGCATATTCCTCAGCAACCAATATATCATAAGATAAATTAGAAAATAGTTTGAAATAAATAGACATAAAAATACAATGAAATATTATTGGCTTAAAAAGGAAATAAGTACTTATACATATTACAATATAAATACACCTTGAAAATGTCATGCTAAGTGAATGAAGATAATCAGAAAGGCTTACATATTGTAAAATTCCATTCATAGGGAAAGTTCAGTATAGGCAAAACCATGAAGACAGAAAATAGACTTGTGATTTCAAAGGGGTGTGGGTGGAGGTTGGGAATGGAGATTGACAGCAAGTGGGTACGGGTTTTCTCTTTTGGGTGATAAAGATGTTCTAAAATTAGAAAGTGGCAGTAGTTGCACTGAATAGCATGATTCAAAAGAGTGACTGTTATGGTATGTAAATTGCATCTGAATCAATTATGTGTATATACATTATGTCAGAATAGAACATATTTATTTGCAAAGTTTGTATATGAAAAATAGCAGAACTTAAATCTAAGCACAAGCCTATCTGATTCTGAAGTGTTCCAGATTCATAGCATCAAATTACCTTCTTGGGCTTACAAGATAAAGACAAAAACACTGATATTTTGTCAGCACCAAACAATTTATCACATGGAAGTATTCACAGCATTTGTACATATACAAACAAATGCCTTAACATTTGACAAGTAACAGGTTTTTAAATAATGATACTAGTAATGGGAGATGAAAAGAGAAAGGATAAAGGAAAAAAGAGGAAAATTAATACTATAAGAAAAATATCATCTTGTTTATATGAGACATTCTTATAGCAGTAAATTACAAAATGGTATTCTAGTATCCTCATTCAATAGTTTAGTTTTCTCAAAAAGTGTTTTATGTAGACCTACTCTAGACTGGCAGAATTTGAAATAGCATTCTTAATAATGAAAAAACCCTTGAAATAAATACATTATAGTACTTTATTTGGTAAACTTCTTTATTAAATATTTCAAACATAGATCATATTTTTTTAAATAATATATTTATATTTAATTCCAGTCTCTCAATCTTTTCATCTCTCTTTTCCTCTCTTGCACACACATACATAGACATAGACAGCTGGAAACAATTTTATAATTTTTATATCTTTGTATCATTGAGAAAAGTTATAGAAATTATAGAAGTAAATGACTGACAGTTGGTATTTGATAAGGCTTACCAACTAAGGAAAAATAGAAAAGCAATTTGTGTAGGTTTTTATTGAAATTGAAGGGGGGAAGAAACAAGCAAAAGAATGAAAAAGTTTAGAAGTTAATATACTGATTTTTTTAACATAAAAGCAGTCATGTTCTTTTAAAAAAGAAAAAAATAATAGGTATTTAGCCATTAGTAAAATTAGAATTCTAAATTGAACAGATGTAAAAACATTTTTCTGCCAACATTATCTTTACTACATTTCTTAGATTAAAGAGTTTAGTTTAATAGAATAATTATCAATTAACTGCCAAATTGAAAGTTGAAATGAAAATAAAAGACTGAACCTAACTTCATCCTCAAAAAATAGCCCATGTAAACACTTAGCTATCTGCTCAAAAAGACACATTCCCCAACCCCCTGACTTCTCACTTAAAAAAGGAGAATATCTTGAAAGACAAATATTCACTCAGGGCATCTAGAAACACATATTTTGACCTCTAAATAATAAACAGATCAAGTTAGAAAATTTTGATTACTTAGGGAGTAAAATATGTAAAAGTCATTTAGAAGGTATCTCATAGCATTTGAAAACAGTAAAATAGTAGCAAACATTCTTCCTGTTTAAATTATAAATGCAATAGTGTAAAGTTCTTGAAATGAATACCTTAGTTGAAGATAATTGTAGATCATTTTATCTTTATGTCCTTAAAATTTGTTTCATATTTTAGCAATATTGAAAACATTTTATCAACAATTTGTTAAGGAAACATTATGACTAAGATTCAATGTTTCAAGAAGTTGTCTAATCAGCTTGTAGAACTTCCCATTCACTTTGTTCAGTAAGCTTTAATGCATTTGTGTTTATTGAAATTAAAAGGAACTATAAGATGTCTTAATAAATTAGTTGTTACTGTTGCTTTTATGGAAACAATGTCTATGTAGTTTTATAATTATATTTACCTTATGACAATTGTAGCAAAATGACTATCATCGCAATTATAGCAATTAAGCTCTAAACTAGTTCTAAATGAACAAAGAGAAAAGCATAAATTAAAAGACAGAAAACGAAAATTCTTCAAACACATAGGATGTAGATTATAAATCTTTCAGTCTGCCATCCAACAAGATTAAAAGAGAGATATTGAGTCATTGGGAAAACAATATTTGGAGAGAACACAGCATTAAAAGAAAAATAATTCTCGACAGTCAAATGACCTTTTTTGATCCTGATTATACCTTTATCTTTGTGAAGCTTATTTAATTCCATTGAAAAATCAACTTCATAGAATCTTGCTTAAATGAAACCAAGTGTAATATTCTTAGTGGTAGTCCATAAAACACTCAACCACAGAGATTATTTGCCCAGTAGTAAAAATTTTGAGTTCTTAACACTGCTTTACAAATTTTTAAATAAAATTTTAAACTTTATCAAAGGTAAAATTTCCTACATTAATATTTTATTATAAGTATTTATGGCAATATTTTTATTTTCCTTCAACGGATAAATGAGAAAAAGAAAAACATTTGACCAATAAAATTGTTACTAAAATCCAGATGGTTTTGTTATAATGAGTTATGAAGTTGTTCTTTTCCCAGATGGAAAAAATGTATTATATAAAATCACTAAGTTTCAAGCTTTTAATATATGAAACTAACCCAGCTAAAAAATTTACTTTGACTCCAGATCTGAATATTCCTATTCCTTCCTTATAATTTCTCCTGAGGAAGGACTAATACATAAAATTCAGGTACCAGTAATCTATGTCTACAGGTTTTTTAGAAATGTGGCAGAACATGAATTATCAAGCAAGGAAGTCTGACTTTACCAAGATAATGTGGATGTTTAATCTAACATCTCGGCATTATTCATAAATATGACAAAGTTTGGAATAGTAAATGTTATCTACATAGATAATAGCTATAATTGAATACTGAAAACTAGGTTATTCATTCTAAAAAGATATTTTATTACAAGAAAATAAAAAAAACGCTTCTAAATTGGGAAAATTTTGCGTACCTTGCTTATCTTTCCACTTTAATATATATATATTTTTAGAACTGATTTTGTTCTCCTAAATCTCACACCATATATATCACCCATTATGTTGCTTCATCATATAATCACAATGGAGGACAGAAGAGGAAGGATGAGATAGATGGTAGTCAGTATTAAACAACTATTAACAATAGGTAAGTTGATGTGCGTAGAAGATCTGGCCATTTGGCAGAATCCACCTGTGTTTGGTCTGTTTTGTTAGCTATTCTTCAAATAGGTAGTGTGAGTTCTCCAGAAGCTCTCATTTTCTGCATAAAGGAATCAAACTACTTGTGTATCATTCAAAGTTCTTAACAATATAGGTCCAATGCAACACAGCTTTTGGAGCCCCAGCAAACTATTAATTCTCAGCATTCTTAAATGTGCACATAAGGTTCCCTTAACATAAACCATTCTCCTTCTTTGTTCTCTTCCCTACCATCTCACTAATCTTTTAGACTTAACTTGAATTCTCTGTGCTCTGAATCTTTCCCCATCTCCACTCCAGGCAGAATACATTGCTGCCTTCCTTATGCTTCGCCACAGTTCCAGTGGTGAACTGATATCATCTTATATCCATTTGCGAGAGCTGATGATTAAATATTCAGAAATTTTCAAGCCGATTTTTAAACTACAAGGAGCTTCAAATCAGTTATGGTGAGAATATTTACACCTAGATTCTGGCAACACAGGCCTCCCCCAAACCCACTTCCCTCCCCAGTTTATTTTCCAGCATACCATTGCATTGTACATAACTTTATTCTGGTATATATCCTATCCCCACTGCATTACAGTGAAAAATATCACTCCGTCCTATGAAGTTGTAAGCTCACTGAAGGCAGTCAATGTCTTAATTTATTTTTCTATCTCCCAGAACTCCGGAAAACTGTTTGGCAAATGGCAAGTGATCAATAAATAACCATTTAAATGAAAAACAAACATAAAAAATAATCTTGGCTGTTTTTTTAACTTGTTTCTGATGAGACATTAGACACATGGCATAAAACTTAAATATATTTTTAATTCTGCAATATGTAAGAAAATATATGTTGTATACATAATTTAAGTATATTTTAATTGTAGGGGTTAAACAGATAAAGGTTAAAAAATAATTTGTAAATGACAAAAACCTATTTTTAAAAAAGATCAGAAGCTATCGTTACTTTTCTTATGATTGAGGCATTTTCTCAAGTACTGTCAATGTCCTCATATGTGTAAAAGTTCCCTTAGTCAGGAAAAAATTATTAATAAACAACATTGAAATTAATAACTTATTTATTAAATACTCATTGATAAAATAATGTCTTTCTGCCAAGGAAACATTATTATTTAGCTCAATGTTTTCTGCAATTAACTCTTCAAATTTTATTGGCACTATAGAATGTCCTTGGGCTACTCTGTGAGGGATACTACAGGGTGAATGAGAGTGATGATCATTCTGTGTTCTGATGTTCCAGCCCAGTTTTGTCTGCTTTTCAAAAATAGACTATTACAGACAATTTCTTTCAAATGTTGTTTTCCACAGAAATGTTAAATCAAAAGTTTGATATAATTGGAGCACAAACATCAGTTACACTATTGTTTTATTATATTACATATGTTAAATCATTGCAAACAAACAGTATATTTCACACTAAATTTGGGTGCATCTATTTTAGAAATGTCTACACTGGATTTTTGATCAAATAAAAAAATAATAATAGCAGTGTCAGTTGGAACATAAGGCAGTGGGTTTTGTGAATATAAATCCAAAAGTTTAGTGAAGAATATACTTTGTTTGACAAATTCTGTCTGATAGTTTTTTAAACTATGGCAAGTCTACTGACATAAGGAATCATGTTTGTACATTTCTATGGAATATATAGAAAGGCTGAAACTGTCACTCAAACTTCAAATTGGGTAAAAGAAATGCAGGAAAAAGCTAAAAAATAAAATAGAAATTAAAAAATTAAATATGAATTAATGGATGTGACCTTACCTAATAACTGTATTTGAGTTTATAATTCAATTTTTTAAACTATATTTTACACCTGTGAACTAAAGAATAATTTATAAGTATGACTATTTTTTTATGTTTCACTAATTTCTGTTAGTATTATTTTTAAAGTCATGCGTGACCAAGAATTAGAAACCTGTGATTCTAGAATAGAATCTTGAAAAACAAATGATGTTTATGGTATAAAAGTGATGATGTCGCTATAGTTCAAACAGCAGAGAAAGTCAATAGAAGAAAACTCATTAAATATCAGGTTAAATTATTTTTGTGTGTGTGGCAGGAGAAAAAATTTAAAGCAGACTAACAATTTTATGAGTCAAGCATGATAAATACTTATCTATATGCTGAAAGAGCATTTTTAGAATTAAGAACTCTAGGGATGAAAGAATGGAGAAGAGATAAATGAATGTGCCTATGTAAATATACTTGCTTTTTAACATGAACAATAGATTTATAGTGGTGACATTTTCTCTAAAGCTATGGTCATGAAAGCTATGGACTTTTTCCCCTTGAATATGTATAGACAATCAATATTGTTCATAAATTTTGCAGAATCCTTTCTAGGAGCTGGTGTCCAAATGGCCAAATGGACTTCCAAAATGAGACTAGAACCAGGAAGCTCCAAAACTCTTTTTCAGAGAGTGCTTTACCAATATATTTGTTCTTCCAAAGAAGCTGGAAATTCATATTTTTACACGAAGCACCCTTATTTTTAAATACCAGCAACTAAAACAAACATACACCATTATATAAGCCAAAAAAAGCATAGTTACGAGCCAGTATATCATGAAGGCCACCAGTTTCTGACTTTCTTTTAACTACCTGTATACAGAGGATTATACAATTTTCTTAAAGGAAGCTATACAAACGTGTTTAGACTAGTGAATGAGCAAAATTATCATTTAAAAAAAGCTAAATAATTTACTCCTTTCATATTTGTGGCACCAAGTATTTATAGTGCTTTACTGCTTTTCAGAGGGAATAATTTCCAACTCCAGGAAACCCTGAATCACTGAGTTAAAGAAACACCAGGTCTTTTTTTTTTCTTTCTTTCTTTCTTTTCTTCTTTTTTTAAGTTGAAAAGAGTAATAAGGGTAAAAGACAAATTTGTAATAAGATATATATTAAATAAAGAGATAAAGATCTGATTATGTGTTAAAAAAACCTCCCAACTTCTCTGTAAAGAATAATTCAGATTAAAACAAACTGAATAAAACAGAAAGCAGAATCTCTCATACACGGCCCTAGTCATAAATACATTTATAAAAATAGAATATGGTTGTTCATTCTCATCTAGAGGCATCTAAAATAATCTGTCTCTTTGGCATTTTTAAAACTAGAGATTTTAAGAATGTATCAGAGATATACTGACTAAAAATTTTCTCAGCTATCAGTAATCAACCTGAAATTAGCCATTTTAGTGGACATTTTTCAAAGTGTTAGCAATGCAAGAGATATTGAAAATTAATCTGAAGGGCAAAATGACCCATTTAAATATATCTTAAATCATTCAAATGAGAGAACTTTTGTATAGACTCCACTTGAATTTTACCATTTGACCAAGTCAGCTGCATATATGACAAGAGAATTGTTAAGTATGTGAAGGAAATTAATGTTTTCCTACTTATCTGCAGTTTATGTGGAGCTCAAGAAATGTAATAGTATCTTTTTTTAACCTTATCTCATTGCTTTGAATATACTATATATATATATAGTATATATATATATATATATATATATATATATATATATATTTATTTATATAAATAAATATATATATATATTTTTATTTATTTATTTATTTATTTATTTATTTATTTATTTATTTATTTCTCCAAAGAGTCCATTTATCTTATTTGCTCTATCAGTCAGACTTGAAGACCTTAAAAAAGATGACAAGTAAGCTCCTGGTAATTAAAATTTAGGCTATCTCAGAGATGTCTCACATATTTTAAGACACAAAAGTATTCTATAGTGGTCATTTAAAATATTTTTTGTTTCCTGTATATCTGCTCTGATTTTGGAGATTTACCCAAAATATTTTAAAGTTCATTTTAACTTTCTATGAGAAGTAATTTTTTTTAAAAAAATGATAAGTATATATTTTGCCATTCCAAAGATTTTACAAACTTTTTGTATATACCATCAGTCTAATGACAAAATATCATTTCTTTTTGGACATGTTTATTTAATGATTATGTTTAACGATTATGATTAACTTATTAATTACATACATTAGGTTGTTTTATTTGGTTTTGTTTTACAACAAAATGAAGCAGAAGTTTTCTTGGTGAGTCAATGGTTTATATATAGTTTTATTGTGAAACTAATAATACATTGTAAATCATTTTAAATGATTATTTTTATTATATATTAAACTTCAAGCACTTTTCACAGATTGTACTTTTAATAAACATTTAATTTTTAAATTGTTTAAGATTTAAAGAAAAGTTGCAAAGAACATTGAGAGTTTCACTAAATCTCACAACTAGTATTTCTTATTGTAAGTCTAACACTAATGTGGTACATTTGTGATAGTTAATGAAAAAGATCGATGCATTATTATTAATAATTTATGAGATTTCTTAGTTTTTACCTAATGTGCTTTTTCTGTCCAAGGATCTCATCCAAGAGACTAATTTTCTGTCGTCTTGTCTAACTTAGGTTCCTCTTGGCTGTGACAGTTTCTCAAACATTCCTTGTATATTTACAATGTACATTTTTTGACGAATTTAAATGCACCTTCAGATAGCACTATACAACTTCACATGTAGTCCAGGTACCTTATAACAGAATATTTCCAATTCTTCTCTCCTATTATTGTGACTTTAATGTCTTTCATTCATTTCTTCATGTAATATAATCAACTAATACATTGCTACTATTGCTATTATTTTTTAAATAGTTATCTTTTACATAAATTGAAGAAAAATAAAAGATTTAATTTTACCTTCATTTATTCTTTATTTTTGCTCTTTTTTTCTTTATGTACACCTAAGTTTCTGGCTATTTTTTAGGCAATCTTCTTTTAACATCCTAGGAAGCAAATCTGCTGGCAATGAATTCTTAAGAGTTTATTTTGTTTTCATCTTTTTGGAGAGGTTTTATTTCTCTATTTTTGAAATAGATTTTCACGGACTAAAAATTTACGGTTGTGTTTTTTTCCAAAATTTTAAGTACTTCGCTATATTCTCTTCTTACTTGCATGGCATCTGACAACAAAATGATATATAATTCTCATTCTTGTTCTTCTAAAAGTAAAGTTTCTTTTCCTCTGACTTCTTTCAAGATTTCCTTTGTCTTTAGTCTTCTACAGTTTGAATATGATATGCCTAGATGTGTTATTGTTTGTTTTGGTTTTTATTCTGCTTGTCACTCTTTTAGCTTCTTAAATCTGTGTTTTGATGTCTATATTGATTCTGGCAAATTCTGTGCCATTAATTACTTTAGATATTTATTTCACTTTGTTCTCTCTTCTGTTTTTGCTATTCCAATGTTGTGCATCATACATATTTTGAAATTTCTACAGTTTTTTTCTTACTCCGTTTTTTGAAATATTTTTATTTCTATTTCAATTAACCTGTCTTCGAGCATACTGATTCTTTTCTCAGCCATGACATATACTGATGAATCCATTGAAGGAATCATTTATTTTCTTATAGTCTTTCTATATTTATCATTTCCTTTTCATTCTTTCTTAGAATTGTCATACATCTTCTTATAATACTCATCTATTCTTTCATGATTTACTTTTTCCAATAGTGCCCTTACCATATTAACCACAGTTATTTTAATATCTATCTGTGTACCATAATCCCCACATGCGTGTTATATCTAGGTTTGATTATGACTATTCCTTTTATTTTTCAGACTTTGTTTTTTATTGCCTTTTGACATGACATATTTATTTTATTGAAAGCTGGATATGTTGTATTGGGTAATAAAAACTGAAGTATTTAGACCTTTATTGTCAAATATAATGTTCACCTGGCTAGGAGTTGAGGCATGTTCAATGTTTGCTATAGATGTGGGTGACAAACAATTCACATTCTGTTAATGTTTCTGGGTTTTTTTTTTTTTTGTCTATTTTGCTGACTTTGAGTTTCCCTAAAGAACTCTTGATTAGAGAGAATATTTATCTTGCAGCCCTTTCAGATTTTATTAAACTGAACTTTTGTCGATGTAGTGGTGAGGTATGGGAAAAAGGCTGATTCTATAATCTGATAAAATCTCACCTTTTTAGTCAGCCAGTATCCTTGGGCTGTGACCTTCACAAATATTTCTTCTATTGTATACCACTTCCTCCTGTTCCCTGGCTGTAAAATTTAGAAATATTCCCAATTTTTCCTTGAAACTCTGATCCCTGTTAAAACTACACTTGGTTTTCATTTTGTTTTGTTTTGTTTTGTTTTTGATGAAACAGGAAGGCTTGAGATAATTAGAGTAGGAGGATTTTTCTGCCCCCAGTTAGAATAAGGCCTAGGCAAAGTCCTACCCTTTGGAGAGCATTTATGTGTTATTGAAAGAGCTTTGGAGGTATTTCACAATGTCCCCTTCCCTTTACTAGAGCCATGAGGAAATCTTGCTCAGATATTCACTATAAGAACCTGATGTGACCCCCGGAAGTAAAACACATACAAGTAAGACTGAAACTCCCAGCAGTTTGTCACTCTCAAGCCAGTCCACACTCAGCCTCCAGCCATTAGGCAAAATTACCATTTAAGTGTCTCTATCAATTTAGGTCTCCAGTGGCTTCTGCTCTAGGTTAGCAGATTTAGGCTGCCTCTCAATAGATGGTTCTGTCTCTCGGATTTCAGAGTGGCAATTTGCCCTGAAACTTCAGTTCTCTAATGAGTACCAAAAAATTATTGATTATCTGTCCAGCTATTTTGTTGCTGTTTTAAGGATACGAATGACACTTCTAAGCTCTTAACGTATTGAAGTTTATAACATCAAAATGATTACTTTTTAAATGTAAAATCTTATTTAGCTTATTGTAGGTCGTTTCTTTTACATTATTTGTGAGATCAAAAACACAAGAACAGGCTATTTCTTGAACTAGTTAAAATATGACATAAGAAGACAAATTTAATAAAAATACCTCCTGTGAAGACAAGAAGGTAAAAATGAGGATTTTTCTAAAAAGGCAGCAAATTTTTTAATACTTGCTTTAAAAAGAATACATTTAAAAATAATTAAGTTTATTTTAATGTATGTAAACACATTATTTATATAGCATCAACCTGTACAAGTTTCCATATCTAGGGAATAACGTGTCTAATAATTTCTATAGTAATTAAATTTGTACTCCGGTATAGGGGCTAAAAATATTAATATTTTTCTCACCTTCTAAATTCTTTTAGTTAGGCTAATAATCAAATTAACAGAGACAGATTAATAGAAGAAAAACAAATTTTAAGTACATTTACATGGGGAGTTCACATAAGCATGAGAATTCCAAAGACAGGCAACATTGAATATATATATGACATTTAGTCAAAAGAGAAACGAAGAATGGATAGATTTCAGAAGTAGGAATGGGCCATTTACAGGTAGTTGAAGAAAGTAGAACATACATGGCAGGAAAATTCTTGCTAGGCAACTTGGAGACAGTGGGATATCAGGGAGTGTCTAGCTAAGAGGCTTGGAGCCTTCCTAAGGCTGAAAATTCTTAAGGTGATTAAACCAAGGCTCCCTTCCTAAAGCAGGTTTTTCTGTCTGAATTCCTTAGGCAGGAAACAGGGACAGGCCAAAGGTTCTTTCTGAGTCTTTTGTTTCTTAATAACCAGCTTAGAATCAATATCCCAAAAAGCAGCTTTAGAATGACAAAATTTTGGTTCCCTTCATAAGCTAAGGAAAAGACAATTCAATTTTAGCTTTTAGGCCATTAGAAGATTTATTCAGGGGTCCAAATAGGAATGTTCCTCTGAAAAGCAATGAATCGACTCAGTGCATTCCATACACCATATATTATTTTTTGTATAGTGACGGAGTCCATGATATTTTTAGGACTGCCAATAGTTTTTACGCGTGTGTGACTCTACTTCAGATATTAACAAAAAATGTATGATACTTGGCACTTCATCCATTTGTCCATTTTATGTGTGTGTTTATATGTGTGTACTCCAGTTTTTGCAAATGCTTTTTCAAGACTGAAAAGGATTTCTCATAATGTTTCTGCAGTGTAAGTAAAATAGGTCAGGTAGTATATGAGTTCAAATGAAAATAACGAAGGAAGACTGCCCACAGACTTCTCTTTTTTAGCTTTCTAAATGTATCTATGCTGCTGAATAGAGACTTTCAATAGGGGAATGAAAATACAGGCTGCTGTGTAGGTGTTTAAATTCTGTGCACTGACCTAAACCAAAATTGTTAACGTAATTCAGAGTCATAAGTTTTACCAGATGAGTGTTGTGACTGAAAGATGCATACTATGTGGAATGCAGGATGACATATTTATTCTCAACTGGCTGGTTAATGCAGCTGTGTCCTATCTGTCCTATAAAAGTCAATATTAAAATGTGGAAGGGGACATTTCTTTAAAACATCTTTGGGAATAATATGACTTGATATTGTATTAGGATATTAAAGTTTAGCTTATACTTGCTATTACTTTAGAAAAGAAAACTCCATATAGAACACATTAATGGACTAAGTTGATTGCTATAGACCTGTGTATTTTAAACATTGTATAACTGGTGGAAAAACAGCTAGAGAAAAGATAGTTACAAATGAAACATGAGGATTGGTTAAATGAAGCATTCACAACAATGTATATTTAAGACTAAAGTTCATAATCTTATGACTATGTCTATACAAGCGATGTAACTCAGACAGCTGATCATTAATACAGAGAACTGACTGATTCAGAAGCAAAATTTAGATCAATCAGTCAGGAAACTATACCTGTCTTTATATTCAGTGGCAGAGAAATTTGTAAATTACTCAAATGCTGCAAAACTCTAATTTTCAATGTCATTTTGGCTCCTGGCTCACATATGTTTGATTTACAGTGTGAAAAAATGGCACATATCTCTGTTGCTATAAGCAGGTCACGTTTAAGAAAGAAGCATTTTTAAGTCTGATTTTCTTCCTTCTCTTCCATATTGAAATTTAGAATGGGAGGATTTTTGGAGAAAGCCCTGACCTGCTAATTTAAAGAATACATTGGGCTGGGTAAAAGGAAGGCTATAAAAAGAGAAAAAAGCTTAATATGTCTCTTACCCCTTTAAACTGTAGCCAACAGTTAGAAATGGAAAGGAACTTAGAGGATAATTAAGATAAATCACATTCTAAAGTCTTTTAATATTTTTCCCCTAGGATTTAAAACTTGTGATTTTAATTTTTTGAAAACACTTCTATGATACCTGACATTTAGACAATTGTTTAAGAGAAGAACATAACTATGACAGTAAAGGATTAGCTGAACTGAATTCTGGACATAGAGAAATACAAATGAGAGTATGCAATTGTAAAACAGTGCACATCAAAATGCTATGGAGACAAATAAGCAGACTCAGTGACTTTCAAACTAAGAACTAGGTCAAAAATCAGATAAAGCATGTATCTGTAACAACAGCATTCCGTTATCTAAATTGTTTATTTTAATATTGAATTTTAGTGTGTTTATTTTTGCTTAACTATATGTGGTTCAAAATTTCATTTCTGAGTTAACTTTTTCTTGTAAAATACTTAAAGCGATATAATAGCACAAATAATCATCACCTTCTAGAGTCACAACTTAATCTAACGTTACTTACATTGGTGATAATCACAGCTCATTTGCTCTTTTAAGAATCTGTTCTTTGGCTCTTAAAATAACATTTTGAGACCGCAAAAATAGCCTAAAACCCTGGTAGGACTATCAACAGGAAACACTTTATCTTTTCTAACCTTAGTTAATAGGAAATTCCTGTCAAAGAACACCTGGTAAAGGGTTAGACTAGGAGATAAGAGGTCTTTCAAAGATCAGTCTTTCAGAAAGACACAAAGCTGAGGTAGAGGGGAGAAAAGTTCATGAGAGGAATTATTGCCTGACTCTCAGAAAAAAATATATGTTTGTATATATATGCGCTCACGCTTACACACACACACACAAACATACACACACATATAAAATGAGATTATATTTAGATATTATTAAACATGTTGAAAGTAACTTCTAATTTTTAACATCTATAATCAAGAGTTAGTTTGAGTCACAAACATTACAGGTGTTATATACATTGTTTATACCAGATTTTTCCAGAGCAAATCTGAATTTAAATAGTCTCCTTAATTCCCTCTTTTCATTATGTTCTTGTCTTTATACATGCAATTTGCCTGCAGAACCTAAAGTTTTTTGTGCCTAACCATTCCAGGCTCACTAGTGTTTTCCCACCTGCCTAGTGGACCCACTGCTCCTAAATCAGAGAATCATTTTGTTTCGATCTATGTCTTGCAATTTGTTTCTGTCTCAGTCCTCCTGTGGTTTAAGAAAACATTTTGGACTCTACTGTAACTTTCTAAACTAAAAGTTTTCTTTTAATTACTCCTATTTTTTTGAATTCTAATTGTTTAAACTCCTTTGTTCAGAACTAGTACTTATTGACCAAGAGGCATTTGCTTTTCTTGCCTGTGTTTTCAGATATCATCATTAGCATTCACCTCTTGAACTTTATTCTTTGCCTCCTACACTGCCACCCACACATTTACATGTACCAGTTAAAGAAATAAATAGAACATAATTTACATACATGTTCGCATTATCCTGAATTTCTATTTGAAATATATGATCTTTCGCACTTTGAGGATTTGAGGATCATCAGAATGCAGCACTTAGGTTTCCTGCTGCCATCAGTCTGATTGACATCTACATCGCTTTCAAGCTGAGGTCTATTGGTTCAAGACAGGAAACGAACATGGCAAGCCCATTCTTGCAAAGTGAGGCAACTTTGGCTCAGGTAAACACTCATCCATTTGCTCAATGAACCTTTCTTGGAATTATAGTATTATTTGAGACTTAATACCAAGTCCACCTTCTCTCTCCTTTGACATGTCAGATTTGCATTATACCGTAATCCTTACCTGGCTTCTTTCCCCATATTCTTCACAGACATTTCACTCAATCTACCTTTTCCATATCTAACCGGTTTCACATTTGTTTCTTGGAAGATCTTAATTGACATAAGAAAATAGATTATATGGTCTTTTTTCAAGTGCCATGCTAATTAATGATTTTTAGTGTAAAAGAGTGAACAGTTTCGCAGCTACATAAGTTCAAAACATTTTAAATAAAAAATTATTTCTGTAGAACACTAGTTCTCTGATTTCAAGCCTTCATTTTCTACTTTCTACAATAAAAATATTGATAGTTATATATGTTATTGCATGGAGGAAGATTCTGTAATGTAGCAAACATCTATTAAGTGGTGACTTTTAAAGTAATGAACGAAGAATCAAATATCTTCAGAATATTTATTTTGAACACTTGAAGAAATATGTATTAAAATGGAACTTTTATATTTCTCTCTGGGACTGTGTAAATGTCATTTTGAATAGAGAAGAAGAAAGATTGACATTGCTGACAATATCTCCTGGAATTACCTGTACGAAGCTAAAGATTTTCAGAAAATCGTGGACAACTAAAGTCCTGACTTGCTCTCATAGATTTTAGTATGTCTCAGTATGTAAAATTTATCACTAGCAACCCCACATACCTGTGGAACTTGAACTTTTGTATTTAAAATTTACCAGTGAATTTTGCTTGCACATGAAGGATTATAGAAATAATCTCCTTATTTCTAAGTAGCCCCCATTCTAGGCATGATCATTCAGGATAATGAGTACTGTGTCCTCAAGCTGTTTAACCTTCAAATAACCTGCTTTAAACAAATGAAAATGAACGTATGGCAATTTAGAAATTTTATGAGGGTTAAACATAGCAGAAACAGGATCGGAAGCACTATAGGTGTTTGAGAATGAATGCTGATCAGCAACACTCTCTGTGAAAGAAATAATAAGGTTTCATTTTATTTTATTATTAAAATCGAACCTTAATATATAATTTTATATAATACATGATAGAAATTAATTATTGCAAATTTTAGTCACATATGTTAAGAATGATATATATTAAACTTGAAACATCCTTTTTGTTTAAGAACACCATGACATGCAGGACAGATGAGAGGTTTTGAGGTCAAGTCTGTCATTTCTTATTGTGTGACTTTCTTAAAGATCAGATGGTAATGCAGGTCAGTGATAAGTAAATAATGGGAGATGTACCTTCGAAGGGTAAGTTAACACTTCAAGAACCAATTGACTTCTTTTAAAGAATCGGAACTTATCCACACTTTGATTAAGGAGTTAAAAACAATATGTCAAATCCTAGATTACTGAAGCTATTAAAGTGATAGTTCAAAACCGAAGGTAACGCTTTAAATACTAAAAGGAAAGTGGATAAACAGAAATTCTTTAACAGATATTTCTGAGTATGTGCTGAGAAATTGCATACAATCAATAATGCTATATGAAGAAACATGTAATATTTAAATAAATTTAACAAAAAAATTATTGGAATATTGACAGAAATCAGGTAAATGGAGTAAAGAACATGAGGTTTTTGAAAACTGGCTGATAACAACATACCATACTACATATGAATATGCACAGCAAGTTGCTATGCTTAAGAAAAGAGAGATAGAAAAAAATTTTTTTTTTAAATTTCAACATAAGAACGTCTAAACCTGTAAAAGTTTATTTGAGCCAAACTGATGACATGCGAGAAGGAAGATCTCAGATTGTCCTGAGAATGAGTTCTGTAATGCAATTGGGATTAGAGAGGAAATATAAAGAAGATAACATGAAGATGGGAGAAAGCAAGGTGTGAGATAGTTAACAAGATTATGTGCTCCCTTGAAGGTGGTTATACATCCTAGGAGTCCATAAAAGAGGATAACTCTGACATTTCAAAAGTATATTCTAGATGTACAAGAACAATGGACAGGACTTGCTTAAATTAAAGAAGTTTTAGCCTGGGGCATGACTACCCACCAGGATCTGCCCAATTAGGAATTGATAATCAGATTGCCCTGTTACTTTCTATCACTGAACTTGTGCATACGTTATTTTTGTTGTTGTTTGTTTGTTTTTGTCCACAAAATTCATGATCAAATTGATCAAATATTGCATCTGCTAAGAGCTAGGCATGAGACACTGTAACCAAAAATAATATTGACAGTTTAGAAGGCTCCCTCACTTGATAAATCAGAAATTAGCAGGATTTTTCTGTACAGTGTCAGGTAGTAATAATTTAAGCTTTAAAGGCAACATATGATCTCTGCCTCATACAATTTGTTTTCTTTTTAAACAACCTTAAATGTTTAAAAATATTTTTATAGCTGGGGTGGAACATGAATTGACTAAGAGCCAGGTTTGGCCATCAGGCTGTAGTTTGCTTACCTTGATTAGTACTCTTGAAATTAAGGTGTCCGCATCTCACACAAGGTGTCCACATCTGTGAAGGAGATGAGGTGTGATTAATGAACCCTCCTAAGAAGATAATGAGTTCAAAAACAAAAAAAAATTAATCATAATGTTTTAGGATATCATACATCTCTTAAAGAGGAGTGAAATATCTGTAAATGAGAAACTTACCTGATTGGACTGTCATATGGAAATACAATCAATACTATACATTCATTTCCACATTCTAGCTGACATGTTTGATTCTACATTTCTGTTCTTTCTTTCAGCTCCTTTCTCATTTTTTTTTTACAGGTAAAAACAGTTTGTAATTTTTAACAGATGACTGAATATCTCCCCTCCAACTTACTTAACATAAAATATGAAGGAAAACAATTGGTACTTAGTAGTTATGCTATGATTTTTATTTGTTATTTCTCACAGAGAATTAGTTGACATGGCTTAAATTGAATATAGCAAAAATGTCTATACTAGGAATTAGAAGAGCGTTACTTTGAGACATTTTAACAAACATAGACTCATCTACATTACAGCTATGGAAAAGAAGGCAAAGGCCTTAATTGCTTTTAGTGTTTCCACCCCAAAAATTACTTGAAAGATTTTGAAAGAGCATATAAAAACATATTTTTGTAACATTCTGAAATAACCTTATTTGGAATGCTAATTATAATCAGCACACACATTATGGTGTTTCATCTGGAATATAACATATTTCACATTTGACCTATAGCCTTATAAATGTCCTTATGCAGAATTAACATTGCAATGACAAAGGAGTCCAGAAGTCTTGATGGACATAAGAGCTTCCTGTGGATGCACATCATAGTACCTTTTTATTTACTCTGGTTGAGACAGTTAATGTAAGATGTTCCACTTAAATAGATGGGAGGAAGTGTCTAATAAATGGGAGTCTAACCCTTAAGTGTTTTCAGTTTCTAAAGGAGGAAAATAAATGGGGAAGGGAATGACATATAGGAAGCAACCAAAAAAAAAAAAAAAGAGAGGGAGAGAGAAAATGAAATTACAACTTAAGAAAAATGTATAAATGTGTAAAATATGCATTTATAAAGAATATATAAAATAAACATTAGTGATACAAAAGTAATATAAAATGGTAAGCAAAGGCACAAGAAACAAGGTATGGAAGAAAAGCAGTTTAAACTATTTCATTTTCTTGAAGACTTTGAGCAAACGTGTATTAATTATATAGTTACTTTCGATTTGATAGTAGCAACAGTTGAATTGAACCAATAGGTATTTTAACATTTTAGCAACTTTTGTATTGCACTGACATGACCAATTTTAAAGAACAGGACCATCTAGAACTAGCCTGATGGATACAATAGTCACTAGTCACATATGTCTACTGAGCAACCTAAATATGGCTAGTGCAACTAAGGAACTGAAATTTTAATTTAATTACATTAATTTTATTTAGAGTTAAAATTGAAGCACTGCATATTTTTGCATTACACAGACCATTGTTATTTTGGTAGGATTCCACTGCACTGCATAAGACAGCTGTGTTGTATTGTAGTGTCTATGTTGAACACATGCGTTGTTTCTAATATTACAAATAAACCTATCACCAATCTAGTTGGTGTCAAGAAATTAATTCAGTTCAATTTGGCTTGATAAACAGATGTAACATTGTAATATGTTTTTTAAATATTGTATGAGACAGCATGAATTACAGTGATGTTTATATAAATTATAATTAATTATTAAATGGAAAGATTGATTATTTTAATTATAAATAAATTGTTTTCCAAATTGGAAAAAAATATGAACAAATTTTAAAATTAAACACAAAGGCACAATACCAATGCAGAACAGAATGGAGTTTGTACTACCACTGCCATAACAATGATGAAACACAAAAAAGATTGGAAGGTTGGCTGCAAATTTTGTGATTAGTGGGAATTATAATTTGCTATGGCAGAACAAAATTGAAAAGCTATCTCTTGGATAAAATAATGTTAAAAATAATAAGTGTACAAGAACAATATACATTTTCAGCAAGAAGATAAATTTCTTGAGACTTTTTTTTTAGCAGTCAAAAATCTGGTAACATTGATAACTTCAATTCAAAGTTGAATATCCAAAAAAAATTTAATGATTTCAAGGATTTAAGCATATACTTTTGGCCAGTTATAAAACTGATGATATTTAAGTTAAAAAAATAGATTTGTGCTATAAAAAACTTGTTGTTCCAGTTAGAGCTAATTTTTTTTAAAAATGATGAATGATTAAAAGGATTTTTTTAAAAAATTCAACTAAACCACCAAGCAACTGCCTGTAGAACAAAAGACCTTTTTTTTTAACAATATCAAAGATCAATTGATTCAAAATTTAATAAATTGTAATTACTTTTTTTAGCTTTACATAAATCATGTTTTGTCTTAAAAGACTTCCAAATATCAATAAACCAATAAAGAGAACTCATGAAATAGATATTTTTGAAGTTGGTAATTGTAATTTTTAAATTAATATTTTTGTATCAAAGCCAAATGAATTATTTTTTTAAATAAGCCAACTTTGTCAAATAAATGCAAATATTAAAGAAAAATTATTTTCGATAATTCTTTGCTATACATGTGGGAAAACTTTAATGTTGAATTTTATGTATTTAGCTGTAAATTTTATGAATTCTAAATAGAGATAAAGTATTTCAGATGAAAATTTAGCATCCAAATAGAGATGTGCTGTAAGTATAAAATATACACTGGATTTCAAAGAGTGCAAAAAAAGAATATAAATGTCTCACTAATAGTTTTATGTTGGACGTATTAATAAGGTTATATACTGTATCATAATGAAGGGTGCCAAACTCTTGCCTCCCTAAAACTGCCTTTTGGAATATTAATTTTAAGTCAGTTATTAAGAAAAAAAAAGACTCAAATGTTTAACCTTTAGTCTTTCCCATGTAAGAGATTCATATGAAAAGACCTTCTCCAGGAAGAGAATCTTAGCATGTTCACCTCAGTATGGTAGATAAAAAGGCTCAAGCAGGTGCCTCTTAACTATATCCCTACTGTGTCCTATTGTTTCTGGGTTGTCTAGCAAGAACTTGCCTGCCGTGTGTGTTCTGCTCTTCCTCCACAACCAGCAAATTACCTATTTCTTTTGAAATCTCAAACTCTTGTGAGGTTTCTCCTTTGTCCATAATGACATTTAAACCTCAACTACCCAATGTGCTGTAGGGTGTTATATTTTATAACACCCCGTGGCATGTACACCTGTAATAAACTTTGCATGTTCTACTGTTAATCTATCTCTGTTAATTTGATTATTAGCTCAGCTAGAAAAACTTAGAAGGAGAGAGAAAAAATATTATTCTTAGCTCCCGCATAAATGGATTTAATTTTATATGTTCCCTTTTTATTTTTATATAAAGCAATTATAAATTTTAAAACTACACACATGAGGAATTTTCTTTCTAATGAATAGTGCTAATCTAGAACATATAAGGAAATCAATACAAAACATAAGCCTTTGTCCTTGTCAATCCATTGCTCAAAAGTCAGTAACAGGAACAGGAACATAAACACTATTTTCTCATTATTTAACTAACCACTGATTTTGCTTTAAGAACATTAAAAGTATTCATTCATTGCTGTCTATGTTTATTTCTTTGTTCTGTTTAACAGACAGTGAGCAAAAAAAAATTAAAATCATGATTTAAATTTTGTTGTTTTTTTTTTTTTTACCTAAAGCTATTCTACTCTGATG
The DNA here is from genome assembly GCA_004027375.1 of Macroglossus sobrinus. Taxonomy (NCBI): domain Eukaryota; kingdom Metazoa; phylum Chordata; class Mammalia; order Chiroptera; family Pteropodidae; genus Macroglossus; species Macroglossus sobrinus. The sequence goes on from PVKZ01000441.1 coordinate 499,129, forward strand.
ACATTACTTCTCTGACTAACATTATAGAATTAATAATATCTACTCTATAGGGTGCTTCCACAAACACATGAGAATAAAAAATTAAAAACACATAATGCTAAAAGTTAAATTTATCTGAAATTCATAAAGATTTTAATGTGCAATTCCATTTCCCAGCTAAATAGATGTATACTTCATCAACTTTATACTACCAATATTATGTAACATATAATGAAATGCTATTCTATATTTATCAGCAAAAGAAAATCAAGGCATATATTTTGAAAAATAATATCAAAGATATAGAGAAATAAAATATGCTTGATAATAATTTATTTTATTTATGAATTTCAGGTGGTAAAATTCCTAAAATATCTTAAGAAAGAATTTAGTAAAAATCTCCAAATATTAGAAATTATACAACAAATTTCTGAATAACACATTAATCAAAGAAAAAATTTCGAGAAATTTTTAAATGTTTTGAATTATATAAAAATGGAAAGTCAACTTGTCTCAGGAAACTTGAAAACAAAGAGAAAATTAAATCCAAAGTAAGCAAAATAAAAGAAATAATAAAAATTAAAGCAGACTTTTTGAAATTAAAAGTAGGAAAGCAATAAAAAAAATCAACAAAATAAAAAATTAGATATTTGAAAAGATCTCTAAAATCAATGAGTATCTAACCCGACTAAGGTACAAAAGAGAGATGATACAAATTGCTAATATCAGAAGTGAAAGGAGCTTGCAACAACTTGGATAGACCTCAAGATAATCATGGTAAGCGAAATAAGCCAGACTGAAAAAGTTGAAAAACACATGATATCACTTATATGTGGGATATAAATCTAAAAGCAACAAAAGAACAGGACAAACAAACAGAGACTCATGGACATGGACCATAGACTAGTGGTTACTAGAGGACTATAGACTAGTGGTTACCAGAGAGGAGAGGGAAGAGAGAGAGAGGGAATAGGCAGACAGGGTAAATGGGGTCAAATATATGGTATCAGAAAGAAATCTAACTATATTTACACTGTATGTGTGTATATATATATATATGTATATATATATATATATATATACATATATATATATATACACACATACATATATATATATGTTTATATATGCCTTACTGTTAAAGTGTACAACTGAAACTTATTGGATTTTGTTAACCAATGTCACCATAAAATAAAAGATACATAGATGATACATAGATAGATGATGATGATGATAGATAGATAGATAGATAGATAGATAGATAGACAGATAGATAGATAAGAAGTGAAAGAAAGATACACTACAAATCCCTTGGACACCAAAAGGATCATAAAAGCATGCTATGAACCACGCTGTGCTCGCCAATTTCATAACTTAGATTAAACGCACTAATTCCTTGAAAGACACAATCTGCCAAAGAAATAAAAAACAATCAGAATTGACCTATTCAAGAAATTACACCAATAATTTACCTTAAGGTGAGTGAAGAATCCTATTATAAACTATGGATTTTGGTTGATATTGGTGTGTCAAAGCAGGTTCAAAGATTGTAACAAATATACCACTCTAACACAGATGTTAATAGTTGGAGAGGCTGTACATACGTGGGAGGAGGAGTTATCTGAGAATTCTACTTTCTGCTCAATTACATGTGAACCTGAAACTGCTCTAAAAAATAAAAGTGTATTTAAAAGAAAAATATAAAAAAAATCTGAAAATTCACATTGATTCAGTTCAACAAAATAAACTAGAATTTTTTTCTACTTTATTTAATGTCCGTTAGCGGAGCCTAAGAATTTAAGTTGGAAAAGGAAGTAATAAATCATACTACACCTCCTTGTGTGGTGCAAAAACAACATAATGACATCATGTTTTTAACATTAGATTAAAAATAACAATTGTATGTGTATGTAGCTCCCTCTTTTAAAAGTGAGGTTTTCTTCAACTCTTTCCTCATCTTTTGGAAGCAATTTAGTATTATGCAGTATGAATCATTATAATATATTAGAAAAATAGATTAGTAGTGTATTTAGTATGATATTGAAAATAAGTATAACCTTGAGTAATAATTTTTCATTTAAAATAATTATACTTTATGTGACCTAAACCTTATGTTATATTTTTAAGTATATTGTATCTTTTCACATAGTAAATTTGTCTGAAAAGCTATAACTTGCATTGTAGGAAAATACCACAGAAAATTTAGTAAGAATTTATATAATAAAATAAAGAATTTATTTTATATCTACATCTGATTTATTTTTTCTCATTTTTCTCTCCCCGCATCACTCAGAACATTTATTCATTCAAATTCCATAAAACTTCAAGTTTTAAAATGTAGAATTCTCCTTTGTTGTTCTGCTGTTTACATTTTACAAAATTTGTGACTTTCTTCATATAAATCATAATTTTTTCCTTTGCAAATTCTGATTCTCATGTCTCCTCTAAACCTAAATTCTTCAATGATAATAACACTTTCTGAAAAAAAAATTTCCCATTTTAAGTTATGGATAACTTCAGTGGTGGATGTCAGTTTAATCACCTTGCAAAAGTATATGAAGATAAAATGTGAGTGTGATGGACAATTTTTAGTCAGAAAATTCTATATTCTTTGCTTTCATTAGACAGTAAGAAAAAATGACACAAAATTGGAAATGAATGTCAATAGGAATTAAGTCAAGTTTTCCTAATAAACTGAAATAGCTGTTTTCTATGAAGTAGCAGAGACTCTGAAAAAGTTTGCTGCTTTCTTAGGAGCATAAGCATTTTTTACATTAGTAATGCTATAGTAGAAAGTGATAGTAAAAGGAGATCTTCAACTTCTTATATTCTTAGGCTCTTGGATTTTTTTCTTTTCTTCCCAGTTAAGTTTTAGCACAGACAACAGTTGTACTTTCATCTTTTAACAAAAACTTGTTATTTGTTCTGTTTGTAGGATGTGATTCAAGGGCAAAATCAAATATGCCTTATTTACTATTGCTTGAAATTTTAATTTCTAATAACTGTTTGAATTACTTCTGCTGGATAGGCAAAAATGACAGAAAAATACATACATGCACAAAGATTGATAGATAGATAATCTATATCTCGATTCATACTGATACCTGTATTCCTTCATTTAAAAAAGTGAAAGCAAGAGAAAATTAGAATAAGTAATGAATTTGACCTGCATTTATAGCTTTCCTTCCTATGACCAGACAGCCTCTCAGCTTCAGAATCAGAAGAAATATTTTTTTAGGTCATCAACTTTGCAATACAGAACATTATCATTAACAAATACCATTAATAAAGGTAAAATCCATATGTTATGTCACACATAACCAAAGAACATAATTTGGATTTATCCCTGTGACACAAAACTTCAAATTTCTACCTTTGTTCAATTAAATTTGCAAACCTAATGTTCCATTAACTTTTACTTAAGCTAATTCTTACCTCTTATTCCCATTTGTATTTTACAAAGCTCTTAGTGTTGAAATTCTATCCCTTTTTAAGCAAATCTCTTCCAATAAAATGACTTCCTTGAATTGGATTATTTGCCATACAGTACTTTATTTTCTCTTCCTAAATATTTGATAAACATTATCAGGAACCAATTAACGCATTGATCATTTCAATGTTTATTAAAACCCACTTAATGACTTTTAAAGAAGAAACATGGTGGTATTTACAAACATTATATAGTGCATTAATCTAGGACCATGCAGAGAGAAAAAGGCATTGAAGGCATAATTCACTGGCTATATTAAACAGAGTTGTGTTAGCAGCCTGGTAAAATATTCTCAGAATGCTGTTATAAATATAATAACAATTTTCTGGTAGAGAAGTCAAGACAGCTTAGGGAATTGGTAAGGAGTTATGGGTGAAATTCTCGAAGGGTGCTATAGAGGCTCCAAGAAAGGGCTTAAATGCACTGGACCGAGGTAAGCAGCTACAATTGATTTAGCAAGTAATAATGCAGAACACAGGCAAGAAGAGAACGGGGGAACATGCAGCACTTCTGTCCTGGCTTCAGTGTTTTTCTGAAGGCCAAGGACATAATTCTGCCAAATTTTTGAAACTGTTTTTCTTCTTAAAAGGTATTATTTTATTTTTTGACCACTAAATGTGTGTCAGTTTTAATACAACCATTAGACTGCAGCTCTCAGAAAGGCGTGAGACTGTCTTGTATGAATGGAAACTTGAAACTTACCTTTCCCTTTCTCTGCCTCACATTAAAAATTTTTATCATCTTTTCACCTTCTCAAGGATGAAGTACTCAAGTCAACCATTTTGTTCAGTAGTTTATGGATGGATCTTGACAGTGACAGAACTAGAAAGAAGCCACGATATGTGGTGTAGTTAACGCTCTTACCTTTGCTCTTGGAGACAGTTATAACTGGTGTATCTGACAACACACAGCATTACTTCAGAGCCCCATATGTTAAGAATGATTTCATGCAGTCATTTAAGCAGAACCTTCCTTGGCTGCCTGAAACTCAGCAGGATTGTTTCATGGGCTGGAGAGTCACAGTTCTCCAGGTCAGACAGCTATGGTGACCTCTTCAAATGCTTCACAAAGATTAGACTGTCATACCTTGTCAGGTGGTCTATGCTTTCAGAGCTTTATCCTTTTAAAAGATTTAAAGCATTCTCATTGCTGTAGAATTTCTTCATTTATATATTCCAGCTTTAATTTCCACACTTTATCTATACAAGGTCTTTTCTGTATTCAAACAAAATCTAGCACTGTTTACAGACCACCCCATGCAGTATCTTACTGTGACAATACTGGTCACATTATCTCCTTGGAATAGAATATTTCTCTCCCCATACCAATTCTCAATTCTACCCTTCATCTCAGCCCATTAAAATCTTGCTTATAATTTAAAATTTAATTCATATGTAACCTTTAAAAAAACGATCAGGAACCTACAACTAATTCTAATTGAATTAAATATTATATATGTTACATTTCTTATTTTACATATGTCAGTCAAAAGAGGCAATGTAGCATAGCAGTTAAGTTGGGCCATAGAGTACAATTACAAGCACTCAAATCAGGGCTGTTAAACTTAATAATCAGATGATCTTGAACAAATTATCTAACCTCTGCATTTCAGTTTCCTCATCTGTAAAATTGGAATAGGAGTACCTAACACAGGATTTTTAAGATGATTGAATTGAGATACTATGTACAGGCACCTAGAGGCATGTTTGGCACAATCTGAGTGCTCTATATTGTTAAGAATCACTATAAGAGTTATTGGAACTAACAATTTCAAATGTACTGATTGCTTATATATAAATGTACTCACTGGTCCTTCAACAAACCCTTGTTGAATTCAGTCCATTGTGAAAAGTCTCAGGTAATTTAATTTTGAGCTCTTTGGGAGTGGAATCTACCTCTTCTTGGTTTTTCCCAGTAAGTTTTTATCACAAATAATAAATCAGCAGCCTTTGAATAAAACCCTTAACAGATGAAGAAATTATACTATTCATTATTCTTTGTGTTTGTGTGCATGCCTTCTTGGACCCAGGATATCTGTCTTACAAAAATATAACATGCAAATGCAAATATAATGGAATTTAATATCAAATTGGACCAATATTTGAAGAGGTAAATAAGGGGACACTTGTGATGTCAAGAAAAATTTTTCCTATTGACTCAATGGAATTGGTGGATTCTGAGGAAGAAGAGGCTTGGAGAGATGCTTACTGGATAAATTATAAATCAATATACATTTTGTATTGATTTGATTATCTATAAAAATAATTGCAATATTTCTTGAGAGTCCAGTATTTTCAAACAGAGAAATTTAAAAATGCAATTTAGAATACAAATAAACCAATTTTCAGACAGTAAAAATATAATTATAGTTTAATACAAAGTCAACAGTGACACCTGTTTGTGTGTATATTATATGTGTATGGGTATTATTGTCTATAAACATGATAATTATATTTTAATATATATTAATAAAAATATACTACTAAGTAGTACATAACAAATGATATAATACGTATAGATAGGTTAAATTATTTGAAAAACATTTTTTAAATACCTCAATTTATCTTACCCATAACTTTGAAAAGTCAGTTTTATTTTTTTAGTTTTACAGATGAGGAAATTATAGTCAAGGAGACAAAATCAAGGTCACAAATTAGCAAGTGGCAGCATTAGATGTTAAATTGGAGTTTGGGCTGCCATCAAAACCCACACAGTTTTCTAATACATATGTTTAGAAGTGACTTATAAAAAGAAGTGCTTTGGCTTATAAGCCTGATTTAACTCATGAAAATTTAGAGAAAATATTGTCTGTGGTACTCCAAATCATTTGAAGTAACCATTTTATAGTAGCTATTCAAATAACAGTGAAATATAGAAGTAACAGTAGTCTTTCCTTTGAGGGTAGAAAAAAAAACCCAAAGGGCTCTTTGTCAAAATGAAGATTTGGGATTTGAAACTTCATAAATTGTACTACAGACTCTTTTATTGCTCAGATGTGTTAAAGGTTATTCTGTTTTGAGATTCTCTTAATAGCTTTACCTCTTCTTAGCAAGTAGTAATGATTTCTGTTTAAGAATGCATTAACTACATGTACTGAATAATTATTGTGACACACAGGGAGCTGCTACAACTAACATTTAACACATTGGCACATTTTATTCTAGTACACTTTAACACTGTACTTAAACAATTTATAAATTGAGAAAGCTGGATAAAGAAAGGAGGGCAGAGAGTTGGGAAGGAAAGGGGCAAGAAGAAATTGATGAACAGGAAGAACTTAAGGTTTAGGAGGTGGATGGGATAAGCACAGGTAGAAATAAGGAAAAGAATGAGATAAAAAAGAGATGGGGAAGGATCTAAACTACTTACTACCTGAAAGAGAATAAAACCTTTACAAGCATTTTTTTTGAAAAGAATTTCTGGGTCATAGAGGCACACTTATTACTAGAAATAATAAAAGCAAAAGCTGTCATTCATATGTCAGGAACGTTGTGAATATCAGACCAAGAGATGCCCTCTAATAATTTAGTTTTAGCCAGCTATTGATCAGCAAACTTTTATTAGGTAAGTTAGATTGCTAGGAACAGTGAAACTTGTAAGGTCACCTTGGTGAATGGGTAAATTTTAAGGGAACATAATGGAAGAAAGTGTCAATAGTTGTATAACATGCTCTCGGAGAATAAGAAGAGTGTCTGAGATAAGAGTAATAATGGCTTATATTGTATCCCCAAGGCCAGGAATTTTTCAGTTCTTTCTTTTGTTTCCTGCTCTATCTGTTTCTTCAAGTTTAATTTTTCTTTGTCTTTTTGTTCTTCTTTTGGATTCTTTGCAGTTTACACTGCTTCTGCTTACTGTCTTCTTGATGGTCTTTTAGCCTCGTGTCTTTCCCTATTTAACACTCACATATTCTATGGCAAATCCCATGACACGGAATATTTATATAACGTAGGGTTTCCATGTATGGGTATAAAGTCAAAGAGTGAGTACTAAAATGATACTGAAGATAATTGCATTTTTTTCCTGATGACTAAAAAGATACTTCAGGGTCTTGAAGTACCCCACAGTCATCTTTAAATGTATTAATTATCTTTCTTATTATTTGAAATTTCTTTTTTCTCTAAAAAGTCAAATGAAAAAATAAATTAGTGAGTTGAGCTTTTGAGTAACTCAGAATTCAGATAAATGAAAATGTATTGCAATTATGTTCACTATAATTGAAGAAAGAGCCATTTCCTCAGATATAAGATTAGAGTAAGTGACCTCTAGCTTCCTGTTTAATTCTAATTCTAAAGCTTCTATGATCTACACAAATACAGTTCAGAGTTTCTCACCACTTATCAATGATTGCTTTTCTATAGTCATATTTAAACCTGGATTTTCTTTTCTGTATAAATACCTTGGTTAATCAAGAACTTGAAAGATGATTCCAATATTTTTTTATTCATATTATAAGTTCAAAGAATGTTCTTTAATCTCCACTGAGTCCTCGAGGACTCTATAAATCCAAGAGAATTTCAAACTATTATACATACTATAGATATTTTAGTTTTTTTCTGCCCAGTTTTTTACTTTTTTGAAAAACATTATCAGGCTGCTAATTGTTAGCATCAAATGCATTTTACAGAAAGTAGAAATAATTCACAATCCCATCTAATTTCAGAATGAGTTTAGTCACATTATTTGGTCACTTGTTCAAGTCTTTTTAAAATTAGTATTATCTGAGATGTACTAGGCACTGTTTCAGGTCCTCAAGATACAGTAGTAGACAAAACATAAAAAAACCCTAACTTTAAGGAGTTTATATTTTGATTAACTCCCTAATATTTTGGAGAGTCTTTAAGATAAGTAAATGTTTCATTTGAATAATTTTTCAAAGGTTCTTTTATGCTTTGCGTTTTTTGTTTGTCTTGCTTTTATATTTCAAGTCAAGTATCATGAACACTACATTGATTATTCACTGAAAAAAAAGTCTTGAAATATTTTATCTACTTTATAAAAACTACTAAACATTAGACTCTTTAAACCTTTAAATAAACCCCAAATTGGACAAAATAATGATATATAGAATTTATTTTTTTTTTCAAATTTAGTATTTACTCAAAGTATAGAGGGAGTAGTGTAGAGAGAGCTTTCCATAGCAATTTTCAGATTAATTGAAAGATTACAAATAGCTGATAAGCAAAGAAACCAGAACAAATAAAAATTTTCCACTGGCCATTATAAAGGAAAATAAAACCATTTTGCCTTCTCTCTAGAATCAGCTAAATACATGACAAGTATTTGTAGCTATGTCATCATTGATTTCACTTGAGAGCAAAGACTTTTTATAATGTTTTGTGGCTTTGGCCCTGGCTGAATTATAAGGTTTCCCATTGCTTACATAAAGCATTTTATAATCTACCAATAACCAGTCTCTTTACTGTATGCACATTTACCACTGACTTTGCTGTGGTTAAACTACATTTATGTTGGCCACATGTTAAATGTCGATGAATTGTACCTTTTTCTTAAAGAATCTAATTACACATATAATTAGATTTTTCTAAAGCATGTTCTCTTTTCTTAAGTGGTAATGCGCATAATAAACCATGCATAAACTCTACTATCAGTAGCATAAGCTGCTGTTTATTTTGGTCCGGCCAAGATAAAACTGTGCTGTAGTTTTAATTATATACAGTACATCTTTTCATTAATATGGCAAAATGTTTTACAAAGGCAAAGTTTAGAGAATGCCTTTCCTTTTATCTTTGCATATTATTATTATGTCAAGACTACTCAACAGAACATATTGACTTGCCTTTGTTCCTGTGGTGCCATCAAAGAAATTTTAACACTTTTTTAAAAAGTGAAAGTCCTCTTTTTTTGTTACCTGCACAGAATATCTGAAATTTAACATAAAGTATTAGGTGACTTCACTTAACCAATATAGTAAATTAAACATTGCAATTTCCAGTGTAGTTTTAGAGAAATTAAGAAAAAAGAATGATTATAAAATATATACAATTAACTTTTAATTTCACTATTAATAGATTGTGTTTTTGTGTGACCTAATGTTCTGAGAGATTAATAAGTAAGATTAATAAGTGAGAGGATAACTACCACAATTCATCAATGTTTTTTTTTTTCCAGTTGCTTTTCCAACTTGTATCAGTTCACCAGTTTGAACAGATGCTGGCAAAGGCTGTTAATTACTGTACATACACAAAACTATACTTGTTCACATAGTTTGATAAATCTAGAGACTTATTTTAAATAAAGTTAAAAAATAACTATTAATGATATTACAAATTATACCACATAAGGCCAAAAGAACAACCTAGTCAAATGAATTTTTTCCTTTTCCACCTGCTAATTGATGGGAAAAATTGATTGATAAAAGTAGCCGTAACCTAAAAAGTCTTTTTGATGACATATAGATTTGGATTTTCTTAGGACTCAAATAAGAGGATCTTGAAAATTTTAAAGAAAAAAATGTTCCCTGGATTGTAAACCAAAGCTACACTTGGTTTATATGAAATTTTCTTTTTCCAATCTGAGAATATTAGGCTTAGAACTTGACCCTCTAGAAATAATATATTCAAATGTGCCGTTTTGTAGGAGCTTCACTGTAAAGAAAAATGTAAGTGTTCAATAATCATGCTAGCACTACTGCCTTTACCGACCTGGCCACTGGCAATTGATAAACTGTCAAGGAAAGAATGATATCTGCTTTGATTATGTTACTATGAGGTGGCTATGGAAATAGAGACATCCTGTAGATAACTGAAGATTAAGATCAATCAAACTCATTTTGAAAATACAACTTCGAGAATTATAAACATGTATACAACAATCAGAGTTATTGGAATGCACAAAATGTTTAGTGTTATACTGAGAACTAAGTTAAATAACCATGGACTTATGCTGCCTTCATCTGTTTCCTTGGTAATACTTCATCATCTCCAGCCCACATATTAAACAGTTGGATTAAGCCAGAGTTAGGTTTTTCCCAAGTGGTTCCTGTGAAAATAATTCAGAATCAATAATGAGAGAGGAGTGACTCGGGTAAAGACCTTTTAGAGAACAACTAAAGACCTTTCTAAAGACCTTTTTAGTGAAAATGGTATGGAGTTGTTAAAAGAAGAGGATAACAGAGGAGCCAAGGGCTAGAGGTATCAATTAATTCATAGACCAAATGTTTTGAGACAAATTAGGCATAAAAGTAAAAATTATTTAAAGTTATGGTCATATTGTAGTCTGCAATTGTAAACTCAGTAATGCACTGGCAAAGACCAGGCAGAATTAATTGCTAATGCTCTTCCGTTGTCATGGTGATTTGTACTTAATTCTGCCCTAAAACTTGTTACATGGTATAGTATTTGGTTTTATGTGCCTCTCTTCCTAAAGCCAGTGGAAGTCACTTTAGGGCAGGGAAAATTTCTTTGTCCTATCTATTTGGGGGACATAGGAGGATTTCTGGTATAAAATGAATGCCCAATACCTGCTTCAATTTCTTGAATTGAATTAATGAACTAACAACTTTTAAGTTTAATAACACTGTGGTGTTGGTATAGGTGTGTATTCATGCACACATATGAATACGTGTGTTATAACTGAGTGCTATTGAATATAGCTAAATTTATTTTCTATAAATATTTACCTCTATATTTACTCTTTGGTGCAGTCATCATATGCTTTCTAGAGTGAGGTGATACTTGCTTTGGGAATTTTTGCATGGTTCAAAAATATGCTTATTGTCCTCATAAAATATACCTAATTAAAATACACCTAATTTAAATTTTAAATAGATTATTTTTATATTAATTACAGATTAGAAATCAAAAGATTATTGTCAGAGAAAGACTAAGGAGAGCTATTGAAAAACATGGTACATAACCAATAAATAAGAAAAAGAAAATTCAATGTGTGTGTATGTGTGTGTATTGTGGGATCAATGGTTTACTGGGATGATAATATTTGTGTTTCTTATAAACATCAAAAAAAAAAACCAAAAACAGTGTACATAGTTATAATCCATAGTATAATGCAAAGTGTATAACTTGGCCCCAGAACTGCAATGTTGCATTAGTTTGCATAATGTGAATTCATATAGGAAATGGGCTATATAAGTTTAATTTCACTATGGCCTGAACTTTAAATAAAGATCACCTTCTGTTTTCCTTTGGTTTTACTAAAATACTTCGTATGATACTCTCAGATATAAAAATTACCTATTGGAAAGTGAAAACTTTGATTAATCTAATAATTGTATTAAGGTACTACTGAAGTAAATAACATTTCTTTCCTTTCTTTGGATTCCACTCTCCTTTTAATCACATACACAAACACACTTCTTCTTAATCATTGCTGTTCTCTCTCTCTCTCTCTCTCTCCCTCATACACACACACACTCATATGCACACCAGTATCCATTTATCTCTCTATATGATTTAGAGGGGTTAAACTAATATTAACATAAAAAAGAGAATTCATGAGTGTGTTAACACAAGTCTTTTAACACAGCTGTTGAGGCGATAATTCAGGGTGCATGGTTCTTTCCACAGTCCTGCATACATGTGATGTATCTCATTGTCCATCCCTGACATTCAGATATCAATGAGAATATTAGCATGTGTCCATAATTTGAGCCCTGGCACTGGACATTGCCTTTCTCTTGTTTGTCAGTATCAACAGTGAAGTGTCTTCAAGTATAGTTATGGAGAGTGAACTTTGGCAGCAAGTTCCCTAAATGGAAAGAAAGAATGGGATGGCACTTCAATGGCTTAATTTGTGATTACTTATACCATGTAATTTTTGGATTCTCAGAAGTAATTGAAAGGCATTTTACAAAGGAGCAATGTGAGCTCTAGTGAGAAAAGACCAATAGGTAACACTTCCATTGAATCAGAGAATATTTCCCGGAATGCGGGAAATGCTCCTTGTACTGAACATTCTTATTTTTATCACCATCACTTTACAATTTCATATTGGGTAATTCCAAGACAAAACATTTACATCTTTTTCATATCTCATCTCTCCAATTCTCATAATTACAACTATGGCATCATTTTTCTCCATTAACAGTGACCATTTTTTCCTCATCTAAAACCACATGCTAGCTTTGTGGGGAGGTAAAAAAAAAAAAAAAAAAAAAAGAAAATTGTTACAGTCAAATGTGTTTCTTTTTTTAAATAAGCATGTCCGAAAACTTAATTTTTTTATTTCATTGTTTACCCTTAAAAAAACAACAAACAAACAAGCAAATATTTATTAAGTTTTGGTATTTCAAAAACTATGAAGACAATACAATTAGTTTATTTTAATGGAAAATTAGAAGAAAATAATTTTCATTTGAATACCTATGCCCTGAAATGTTAAACAATGTTAAGCAAATATAGTAAGTTGTTATGAAAATTTAGATCAAGCTTTTGCTTATAACTGTCTGTGAAAAGACCAATCGAAATGAACCAGTTTGCCTGGAAGAAAGGCAGTGGAGTAGCAAGATGTTCTAAAGAAACCACTGCTACTCTGTGTTGTTTGCACTTAAGTTTCTCATGTGAAAATAGCATAATCAATGTCTAACAGCATACGATAAAATGATATTATTTATGAATCTGCATTGAATTCTTCAAAAAGCAAGAGAAGCATTTATATGTTGTGCTCATTTTCCAATAATAATATATATGGATTTGATAAATATGTCAATTTTAGTTAATTTCTAAATTATGATGTATAAATTTGAATTTAGCAGTAATAATAGTAAACTTTTTGTATGATTATTCTGTATTTTATGACATACAAGCAGTCTAAATAATTAGTCTAAAATCATTCAACAACAAATATTCTAAATATTCTTCTAAATGACACAAATAGACCTCATTCAGCAAACATTACAGTGCAACTAGATCATTATTTCTGACATTCAGCAGTCAGCTTCCAACATTATTGCCAACGATGATTTTCACAGTAGCTAAACACTTGAAAATAACAATTGTGGTATCAGAGCATTCATGAATAACACATGAAGCTGGAATTTACATTTTTCATTAGTAAAGCAGACTGATTTATTCTAAAATATCTTGTTTACTTAGGTAAATAATACCAAGACATTGCCTTTATATGATTCCTATGTAATTGGAAAGTTTCAGTAATTAACTCCTTCACTAGCAGATCTGAAAACCTGAGACTAGATTACCAACTGGCAACTTCCTTCCTTCTCCAAAACTAATTGTTCTAAATAAAATGAATGAAAGAAAAGTTCCTGTCAGTCAACGTACTATATAGATGTATTTGTTAGCATGGACTGCATAAGCACCCCTTAAGAAATGACTGCTCGCTCTCTCTTCTAGCACTTCTCAATGAGTATAAAGTATTTTTTCATGGTGTCTACTAGTTCCTGTGTGTAAGTGGAGAAATTTGTGAATATTTCTAAGTATAAATAATGAACATCAACAACAAAAAAGCCACAATACTTCAATGTTAATCTGAAATTTCACAACACCTTCTAGGGCATTTATTTTTCTGCTTACATTTTTTTCAGAAATATTCACAGTGGCTCTCCTTAGTGTGTCAAAACCAAACACCATGTTGAGGCTGTTTACTATTTAATCTTCTTTTAAATGTTTTAGTAAAAATTGATTACTTACTCCAAAGACCACTCTCTAAGTAAAAATAATTATATTATATTTAAATAAGGCTATAGTGACTATATTATATATTTATAGCACTGAAGAAAACCATCTTCCCATAGAACTATTGTCCTTAAGCTCTAATTTGCCCACTGGTGCTTATCACTCCTGTGCTTGGAAGCAATTAATGACTCCTCTCTCCTGCAAGATAGAATTTTATGTCCCTAGTCTGTCACATAAGTCTTTCTTCCCCTTGTCCCCAGACTACATCAATCCTTTTTCTTGATATTTTCTTCTATAATAATAAAAAATAGTGGCTGACAATTATTGAGAAATTACTCTTATGCCAGACAGTGCTCTAATTTTTATGTTAGTTTACTATGCTTACAATAACTAAGTGGGGTTTCTTGATCTCAATGTGACTGAAATTTTGAGTAAGTTAATTCTGTGTTGCGAAAAGCTATCTTATGCATTGTAGGTAGTTAGCAGCATCTACCTGCTAAATGCCAGAAGTAGCCTCTCCTTAGCTGTGACAACCAAAGTGTCTCCAAATATTGCCGAATGTCTTCTAGACAGCAAAATCCACTCCACACCCCCTTTGAGAACCACTAAGCTAAAGTGATAGATGTTATCATTATCCCCATTTTACAGACAAGTAAATTGAGGGACAGAAATGTAAATAATTTTTTATAGTCACCTGGCAAGCAAAATCAGGACTCAAATGATGCTGTCTTCAACTTCTGCTCTCTTAACTGTGACTGTGCTTTCACACTCCTAATGTAGCCAGGGTGGGTATTGTAGGCCCTCAGAGTTCTGGGCTTCTTGAACAAGTTTACTGAAAATGACTTAAATAGGTCCAGGGAAGGAGTTTAATGTACAACTTTTTTTTAAAGTAAAGCTTAGATTTTATCAGTTTATATTAGTAAAAAAGAAAAGTGAAGAAAAGGAAAAAATATACAAATATCGATTTAAAATAAAAATGTACATGTATACTTTAATTCAGGTAAAAATTAACTGCTCGATATTATTTCTTCTGAATGCATGACCACTGCTTTCTTTCCCAGTAAAGCTTATCTCCACTATTTTCTACGCATCTATTCTTTCCAGAATTCCCAAAACCTTATCTCAACTTGGGTGACAATATTATCAGTAATGACACAGAGCCTACC
The DNA here is from genome assembly GCA_004027375.1 of Macroglossus sobrinus. Taxonomy (NCBI): domain Eukaryota; kingdom Metazoa; phylum Chordata; class Mammalia; order Chiroptera; family Pteropodidae; genus Macroglossus; species Macroglossus sobrinus. The sequence goes on from PVKZ01000441.1 coordinate 514,374, forward strand.
CAAGGGGCATAAGACGCAAGCCAGACTACTGGAGTTTAAATCTAAGTACCCACGTTTATTAGCTGCATGACTTGTGCAAGTAATTTAATTTTAACTCTCTACTTTTCTTCATTATCTATATAATGGAAATGAAAATCATATGTAAATTATAGGGATATTGTTGGGAATAAATAACATATAAGTATTATAAATATTTAGTAAATTAAATATGTATACATATTATATATAATTAGTTACACAGTGATGCTATGTTATCTTTTAAGAATATCCACAGCTAATTTTTTTTACATCATATAGATTAAATATAAAGAAATATAAGTATAAATATATATATTTATGTAGTCTATCTATATATACACTATATATATATACACATATATGTATATATATGTGTATATATGTATATATATGTGTATATATATATATAAACATTTTAACTATGCAATTGGTTTGTGTTATTTTTGAGCATCACCATGGCCTAAAATTTCATGGTATTATGTTAAGATTTTTCCTCCATAACCATAATTTAACAAACAACTGAGGATTTTCAGACTCCACCATCCTAAAATGCATCTTTTTGTAATAGCCTGATTTTCTTTGTCACTCTTAATTTTAAGTTTTTCAATGAAAAGATCAGCTTTATTTATCTTTATTTACTCTTTTTCCAGAACAGTAAGTCACATACATGTTTTAAATGTTCATTGAGTGTTTTTTTTAAAATTCTCGATTTGTTAGTATTAAAGAGCACTTGAAATGTTCTATTTTCAAAGTACATATAAAAAGACTGAACTCTCCACATGTAAATAATTACACATATCTTACTTTGCTGACAAGTAGTGTGTAAGGGCTTTAGTATGGCACAAAACTCTAGGAATCTTTGAAACATTTCTGAATCCTTGCTTGGCGTAGGAGTTGTTTTTGAAAAGCTGGATAAAATATGTTAGTGGGTCATTCTTACCAGTTGACATCTCTGAAGTTCATGGCATTATCTCTATGAGTGAGGGATAACTGAATGCATCACTTAATGAATAACTAAATGCAGTAGTAAGTGAATTTTTACTGATTGAAATCATTAAAGCTACATTCAAGAGGGAAATAAGGAGCCTAAGAACTTCTCATGTAAAAAAAAAATCTATATTATTATGCAAATGAAAGAGGGAAGCCAGAGATTGATAGCATTTGTCTGAACTGAACATTTTGACATGTTGAGAATAGGCAAAAAAACATCAAAAAGTCAGAAAAAAACAGGCTGAATTTATTCACAATTATGTTATGCAGATAGAAATTACATAGAGAATCAGTGATCACACCTTATACCTACTCTATCATAAACTCCAATGGAAGGCAAATTAAAATTCAAATGAACTGTTCCAAAACTTTTTAAATAAAATATCAAATAATTCTCAGGTTTCCTCTTTGATCATCAGCTATATTTTTAGTTTACACAAAGATAAACTACTTGATATAACTACATGGTCACTTTTATATAAAAAGAAAATATCATTTAAAAATATCATATTTTATGAAAATATATTGTCACTATTAATTAAGATCTCCAATTAAAATGATCTTTGATTATTCTAAATTTTTATTATTAAAATTTAATGTTCCATGTTGTCATTTTATATTAATTATTGTCACATTTATAAGAGAAATAAACATATGTTAAAGATATATTTACTTTCTCTTTCTTTCCTCTTTTTAATTAAACATTCTCAACCCATAGATGGGGAAAAAAAATGATTAAATAATTAACTTTTCTATTCTTTAGAGATCCCTGTGCATTTTAATTTATATGTTGATTATGTAGCCAGGAAAATTCTCCCAAGCTTAAATTTTATTAAGCATGGCAGAAAGTGCCTTTAAATGAATAGATAGCTGAACCTGAGAATGCTTTTTGTCTAATTGTGTTAATGAACTGCCCTGATGAGACTTGTCCCCTCTGACCTTTTGATTAACTGTAAAACAGGATACTTCTAATATCTGCAGAATTTTACTCCAATTTTTTTCAATTTTTAAACCAAACACTTATGCCACTTAAATACTTTAGGAAAAAAAAAATGTAATGAGTGAAAGGACTAGGTAATTATCTCAGCTCTGGAGTTCCTGCTCCTTGTTCATTGCAAAACTCTTCATGTTGAAGACACCAGTGCTTTTGAATTACTTCCTTTGTGTCACAGATTAAGGTAGGCATTGACTTAGAGTGGATGGGGTTCCAGGCAAAGTGTAAGATATGTGAGCCATAATGTGTATAATGACTGTACTTATATACCAGAAACAAAACAATATCTGGTGATAAATTATAAATTATAATCAAACATGGGTGGAGTTCATGTGTCACAATTTTCCAAATGATCCTGATGGCTTCAGATATTAATAAACACAACCATGTGGGGCATGTATTGTGTATCAATGCAATGCATGATATTACTGTGTCACCATAATATTTAACTTTTACACACATAATTATCTAGTACATTAAAAGAACAGGCTACTTAAAAACTATCAAAACTAATTTATTTGAACTAATTTATCTTGTGGATAAGTGGTATCTCTAACATGTGTGTGTACTTGTGTATGTCTGTGTGTGTTTTTTTTTTAATATTACATATTTAAATAAAGGGAGCCTCCCTGGTGGATAGAGGACATTTGACAAGAATTCAAGTCATGCTAGTCCCTTTATATTGAAAAGGTTTTCCCTGCCATAAATTACAATATAATATGAAATAACTTTGTATAATTTTAAGTAAAGACAATAATTAATGAACATCAATAAACTGACTTTCTGTAAAGTGAATGATGAAATAATTATTGCTCCAAAGCTGTAATGTTCAAAAGAGCAATAGTTAAATAGATTTATCCATACCATAAAATAATATTACATTGCCCTTAAAATGCAAAAAAGCATCAGTAAAGGAGAAAAATATTTTGAGGTAATATTTGAAGTAATTTTGACATCGAAAAAAATACTATATTAGTGCAATCATAAGTTTGAGAAATCAAAAAAAATATATATATATAAATTAGCAATAGTAGTCTTTGAATTATGGAATTACAAAGTCATCTTTTATATATTTTTCTATACATTCTATTTTGTAAAATTTCTATAGGGAACCTTTATTTTACTATATTTATTTAAATATATATTTTAAAATCAGATACAGCTTAATACAGCTCCTTGGTAAAATAATCATCAAATACAGGGTAAATTTTTAACAAAATCTTTATACTTATGTTTAGTTCTATAAATTACTTTTATAAATTTTAATAATCTACTCATTGGTCTATTTTTACATCTATGAATATTGAGCAGTAATCAGTTAAAACTTTGTAAGCTATTCATTTCTTATAGTTTTCACACTCCACACTTCCAACTTTAAGTATCTGTCACTTATGCATTTACATATATATATAATAAGTTGGAATTAAAATTATTTGAGTCTTTGCCTAAAAAGTATATTTCCAAGATAGATCACATGTGCATTATCTTTAATAACTGAAGCTAATTTTCCATGCTGTTTGTGAAGGTTTATTCAAAAGTTGTTTACATTGAATGCTATCTATATTGCTTTTACTATGTAAATATTGTTACTGCAGAACCAATTATATGTTTGGTACAGATTACATCTTATGGTTCTAATTTTACAATTCCTGTGCAACTTAGAAAGAAAGACCCTAAAGTGTAGATCAAGTATATTTTTCTTTATTATATAAATTAATTATTTGATTAATCAAACAGTTATTGAGCACCTGCCCTGTGACAAATGCTGTCCTCATTCCTTAACGTTTTGAAATCACACCATATTATAGTCTACTTCATATTCAAGCTATACAAATTCTTTTATTTCTGTTTTACCCAGAATTTTAGGTTTTTTCATTGTTGGAAAAAATTATACATGCTTGCTTTCCCATTTCTTTAATATTTTATGATTTATTTTCATATTACCTTGAGCATGATACTTTTATCAGACAAAAAATTTATAATATCAGGACTGTTACTGTTTTGCTTGTTATTTAATCTCTACTGCTCACTTAACAGAAACTGGTGTATTTTAGATTCTCAGCAAATATTTTTATAATGAATGAATAGGAATAAGAAATAATATGTATTTTGTATTTCCATCTCCCCAAATTTGGGTGTGTAAAGACTAAGTATCTTATAAACCATCAGGTTTTATGAACATAAGAATGATTGTTTCCAGTTATATACTAATACATTCTTGAAAGATGCTAAATGAGATATGTATTTATACTATCGATTATTTATCAGATTTTGATTAATTGTGAAAATAATTCCTTGTACTAAACCTTTAAATGATTTTAGTCTGAGAGAGATAAATTTAGATCCAACTATTTAAAAAAAAAAGAAAAGAAAGAAAGAAAAATACTAAGACATTAAAAAGCATTATCTTATTTAAGTACTTTAGTTATTGCACTTGATTTCATGTTTTACATAAAAGGCTAGATTTGGTACCTATTTAGTGGTCTCTTTCCATTACCAATGAACAAGTTAGGGGTTCCATGACATTAACAGCAATGCTGTAATGTTCCTGCAGAGAATAAAATGCTCTTATGGTGAATCTCTAGAAATCTTGATGTGAGAGAATAAGATCCATTTTACCAATATTTTTAAATGTCATGATATAAAGATATAGATCATTAACTGGAAATTTCATTTTCTTTCACTTAGTTATCTGCAAGCCAGTCCTATTCATAAATGGTAAAAATTCACCAGACCACATTTTCATTACGCTCTTCTTACCCCGATGTTGAACTGCACTTTCCCCCTTAATGCCTGCATAGTTTTTTCTACAAATTTCCACTCTTTTACTTTACAATAAACTTTTGACTCTTTAATGCTCCTTGAATATATCTCCTGAGAATTAAAAATGCCTTAATCCCCTCCATTTCTTCTCTACTCAAACCAAAAAATTTAAAGACACTGTCTAGTCACACTATTTAACATGAGATTAAGATATAAATATTGAAATATGATTTGGCATCCAGTCAACACTGGATACCACTTGAACAGGTCTCAGATAGGGAATAAAAAATAGTCCAGTTAATATATGACAATTAACAATGACTGAGCTTTCACTGAAAAAAAACCCATTAAGTTTGTATACTTGAGTATATTTCAATGTCCTAGTTATTTTACTCAGTGATTTAGAATTTTGTTACAGTTAACTTTGGTCTTCATTTTTTAGTAGCTTAGACACCTTAAGGTTTCTAATTTTTAGGTCCTTTATTCCTTGATTTGTTCTCTTACAGATTTAGCTAAGAATTTATAATTTCAGTATTTGTACCAAGATTTCCATCTGTTTATCTCAGCAGTGATGACACTAAACGGAAGAGAACTCTAAAGGTCCCTAGATTGTGAGGCCCTAAATGCATATTTCTACTATTGGGATCTCTCCAGCTCCACTCTTTCCTCTGCTTTCCCAACCAAGGTGAAAATCTAAGATATCTCGTATCTATCACACGATTTATTTTTTACTTGTTTCTGTAAAAATAATTTATTTTTAAGATGAATTTTGCTAGAAAGATCAAGCAATGCAATATTTAAGGAAGAAAAAATATTTTTCATGAAAATACTAGCAGCAAATGCTGTTTCTCCATTTCAACAATGAGCTGATCAAGAAGAGAGGGTTTTGGTAGTGAGATGCCCAGTTGGAGGAATGCATGAGGGACAGACATGAGAATGAAATGGCAGGCACTAACTTTATTGTAGGGAGTGTGCTTCTATTGGGGGGAACATGCTTCTGCTCTGGCTCCTGCTTCTGCTCCATTAGGGGACTGCATGAGCTTTATATATGTCAGAGTACAATAATGGCATTAAGCCACACATGCATGATACCGTAAGCTGAATTATGCTTATAGCCCCACTACACTAATGTAGCATTCTAAATCTGAGTCCTGGATCACAGCCTGGATCACAGCCAGACTGGGACCAGCCAGGCCTGGGACGCACACTCTAAAACAGATTAAAGATATTAAGCAAAGGATAGAAGCATTATTATCTCACCTTTGCAATTAGAAAGATTAAATACTTTTTCTAAGGTCACAAAGCCAATAATCATTAATATCAGAATTTTAATCCAAGGCTGTCTTACTTAAACTGTTTATTTTCCAATATTTTATGACTCCATTAAACTAAGGAACACCTTAAAGATAATCACTTTCCAACAGGATGAAGAAAACATTCAACTTCCACTGCATCTTTTTAAAAAATGTCCTATTAACAACTTGTTTGGGCATTTAACAGCCATCTGTTACTCATTAATTTTAATAAATTGAGATGCTCTGTGCCTAACTGTATTCTAACTTGTAGGAAAGCTATATTCCTCAGTGGTTCACTCCTAGCCAATGCTGGATACCACTTACACAAGTAACCATTTGTATACCATACATTCTATACTCTCCATAACCTTATCTAAATAGCTATTGCAGAATCCATTATAACTAGACATTATTATATACAACTTATTTCCTTTTTGAAAACATTAACAGAACTAGCAATTTCCATGAAATTTTATATAACATTCTGAATATCACATAAATTCATGATTTTCAGAATCATTCAACATCAGGGACAGGCATTGTACTCAAGATAGCAATCAGAGTAAAAGAAGGATATTAGAATCAGAAAAAAATGACAAAAAGATGAATAAAATGAGATTTGTTTGCTTTTGAGAGAAAGGGAAAAAGAACCCACATGTCACACATAAGAAATTTTATTTCAGTAATATATGTGCAAAGCTGTTTACACAGATAAAGTTAAAGAGGTATTTGCAAACTACAGACTCCATTTTATGTCAGGTACCTAGTGACTACCTCATAGGCTTGTTTTAAAATTAAATGAGAATGCATAGAAACCACTTATCACACTGCCTGGCTCATTTTATGCAGTCAATAAATGCTAGTTTTTAAGATATTTTATTGCGATCATTATTCTGGATGTTCGGGATGAACAATTTGGAGGTATATGCATTAATAAATTAATGAAACATACAGAAATATTTATATCCTCAATTTTTTTTATTATTGAATCTGTGTGGTAGTTAGCTAGACAATTCAGTTCAGAATGTTCACTGGGGACTGGGATTATTTGGTTTGTCTGTCATACACTGAGATAATTAGTTATATAATTGACACATTTCTCTATTCTTTTATACAGGCAGCAGCCTAGAATAGATTTGTAATAGTGTAATCAGTGGACTTCTTTTCTGTAATACTGTTAATTTAAAAAAATCAGGTATATATGTTTTCCTAAAAAAAATTAGAGAACTTATAATGTTTTTTTATCGCCTAGAAAGGAAATAAAGAGTATAAATCTGATCTTGCATTTTAATTGTTAGTCTATATAATGAATGTCTTGGAATAATAGTAAGAGTATATTGATTTTTGACTGCACATGAAGGTCAGAAGCTTCGAATTGTGTATATCTTGAAAATTGGAGGATGTGATGAAGAAAGTGTCACTTTTTTGTTGTGATTTGTGAATATGTTACTGATAAGAATAGTGTGGCAGCACGGTCATTTTGAGCATATAGTTATTTTTCTCAGCTGAAATTATCAATTGTCATTAAGGCTTATAAATTAGACTCTCATAAAATTAATTTGGTTATATCAGTGCCTCAGGACCTACTTATTCCCAGTGAATTAGAAAATTTTGCTCTCTAATAGCTGGAAAGCTGAGATACAGATTCAGAGTCAACTGCCTACTAATAGTCCACTCCCCGCCCCTTGAAAAATGGTGAGAGAATAAGCCTCTTACTGCTGTCTACATGTGGCTCCCTTCATGCAAGCTGTAAGCCTGCCAATCACAATGAAAACTAGAACTGAGTTAGAGCATTCTAGGTCAGCCGCAGGACTGGAATGTTTTCTCTTTGCCGTTATTATAGAGGGAACATGTTGGGCAATTGACCAGCTCCCTGCAGAAAAAACGGCTTTCACCCTATGGAGAAAACCAGGGAGGCGAAAGAGCCTGTAGCCAGGTAAATTGCCTGCAGAGTGGTTCCAGCCGTTTGAGCTGGAATGTAACATTCCTGAGGAATAGAACAAGAGCTTTTGGCCTGGTAAACTACTTAAGTATTACAAGAACAGAAACCTGGTTTTTTTTCTTTGCGTTTTTTGTTTTGTTTTGTTTTGTTTTGTTTTGTTTTGTTTACTAATTCCATGTAGTTTTAATGCCTTTTGTACATTATTTAGTCCTCTTTGTTCTCTCTATAAATTAGAAAAAAAAGTCTTTTTAAATATACAAAGTTGCCTCTAATGTGCTGTAGGATGTAAATAAAATCGTATTTTTCAGGAAATAGACTGATATTCTGATATTTTTAAGGGAGATTTGTATAACCCAGGGTCCAAGAGAGGATGGGGACAGAAGTATTTCATGTGAATGAAACTCAAAAAGGTTTTAATTAAAGAAAGTGAGTTAAAAGTTAATGACTTTCAGTTCAGCTTACCCTCCCAACCAATAAATAATTTATTCAGAACTGTTCTGGTCTTATAAAAAGAGACTTGTACAATTGTTAGGTAGTCTGGCTATCCACTAAAATCTAATTATAGCAATTTGTATTTGTGTGTGTGCAACATGTAGATCTGTATATCCATGTTCATGTCAATCGTTTTCAGAAATTGTGAGTGTATTCCAATATGTGACAAAATGCTAGGTTTAAGTACTAGTTCTACTCCTCTGATTGACAGTTTGCATCAGTAAAATTGGAATGATAACAGAATATAACTAACAAGTTAGATAAGAATATTAAAGAACTTATATTTTGTTAAGAACTTATAACAGTGCTTGACACAAGTAAGTGCACAAGAAATATTTGCTATTATTATTACTTGGAAAAATGTCTCATTATATCAGAACTTTATTAAATTAAGTTTAAGTCAAATTTGTTTATTAATGTAAACTTGAAAATACCAAGACATTATATAAATTCATGTCATAAAGGTGAACATAATTTTTGAATATATATATAGGATTGTTAGTTTCGTAATTTCAGGAAAGGACATTCAAACCAATCTTCTGTTTAACAACAACTCTAGAGATTTAAGCACAAGAAAACTGAAAAATTGTGGTGCCAAGAAGTGAGGGGAAATACCAAGATCATGAGGTTCAAATTTAAGGCAAATTTAAGACTCCCTAAAGTCCTCTACCAATCTAGAACAAGGAAAGGAGGTAGGCAGTGTTGTTGCTATTTTTGCATCGTTAGGAGTATCAAACTTTAACTTATGCCAGGAAGTGAGAAAGCCGGTATACCTGCATAGTTTAGAACAGGATTCTAAATGGAATACCATAGCAGTAAGTATGAATAAGCAAGAGTCCAGCTATCGAGAAGCCTACCTTCAAATTTTCTCAATGGTTAAAATTGAATTGGATTTTCCAGGAACTTGTGGAAGATTAAATTTTAAATCCTCTTTGAAAAATATAACATTTTCGTAACCATGCCATGATTTTCACATTTTTCTTCAAATATAATTTCCAGCCTCCAATAAAGGAAAAGAACCAGGTATGCAATAAGGCAAGACTCTATCATTGAAAACGCTGACACAAAAGGCAATTAGAACAAATCCACAAGTGTGTCAGGAATAGAAATTATCAGAAACTGATAAGTTTATCAATAGATTAATGGATAAAGAAATGTGACATATACATATATCCACACACATATACATACATACTAAATAGAATATCATCAACCATGAGAAAAAAGAAAATGCTGTCATTTGTGACAACATGGATAGACCTTTAGGTATTATGCTAACTGAGAAAGCCAGACAGAGAAAGACAAATACTGTATGAAATTACTTATATGTAGAATCTAAAAAAGCCAAACACATAGAAACAGATTATAGAATGGCAGTTACTAGGAGAGGGGATGGGGGATCTGTCTGCTGAACAGACACTTCTCCCAAGAAAGCATACAAACTGCCAACAGACATATGAAAAGATGCTCAACTTCAATAGCTAATAGGGAAATGCAAATCAAAACCACAATGAGATACCACCTCATACCTGTTAGAATAGCTATTATCAACAAGACAAGTAATAACAAGTGTTGGAGAGGTAGTGAGAAAAAGGAAACCCTCCTATACTGCTGGTGGGAATGTAAACTGGTACAGCCATGATGGAAAACAGTATGGAGGTTCCTCAAAAAATTAAGAATAAAATTACCTTATGACCCAGTGATGTCTCTTCTGGGTAACTATCACAAAAGTTAGAAAACAGTTAATCATAAAGATCTATGCACTACTATGTTCACTGAAGCATTATTCATGGTGGCCAAGACATGGAAACAACCAAAGTGTCCTTTGACAGATGATTGGATAAAAAAGATGTGGTACATGTATACAGCGAAATATTATACTGCTGTAAGAAATGTTGAAATACTAGCATTTGCAAAAACATGGATAGATCTTGAGATTATCATGCTAAGCAAAATAAGTCAGACAAAAAGTTGAGAACCATATAATTTCACTTATTTGTGGTATATAAACCCGAAAGCAACAAATGAACAAGACAAACATACAAAAACTCATAGAGAGACAACAGTTTAGTGGTTACCAGAGGGAAGGGGAAGAGGAGTAGGTAGATAAAAATTAAAAGGGTCAAATACATGGTAATGGAAAGAGATTTGACTTTGGATAGTGAACACACAATGAAATACAATGTGTGACATATTATTAAATTATACACTTGAAACCTATGTAATTTTATTAACAAATGTCACCTAATAAATTAAATTTAAAAAATTTTGGAGATCTAATGTAAAACAAAAAGAAATCATTGATAACACTATATTATATGATTGAAATGTATTAAGCAAAAAAATATATGAGAGGGTGTATGTGTTAATTAATTAAACTAACTGAATCTTTTCACAAGCTATAGGTATAACAAATCACCTCAAGATACACTCTATCTTATAATTGTATATGTTTATTATACCTCAGTAAAGTTGAAATAATTTTTAAGTACAAAATACTTAATTATTTGCAAATTTTTGAATAATCATGCAGATCTGCTATTTTCAGAGGCAATGATAATGACAAGTTGATCATACAGTCTTTGCTGATTTCTGTAATTTTAATGTTTCTTTTTACATTATTTTTTATGAATAATTGATTTTTTAGTACTTATATATCTATTTTAATAAAGAGAAAAAATTTAAATTATGTAGTTGTTTATTAAAAGTTCAATCTCTGAACAAGTAGTCATTTCTCAATACAGAAAATATATATAAAGTCCATATTACAAACATGTTATAAGATCACCATTAGATATCCCTGTTTTCTCTTTCTGGACAAAAGTATTCCCTGGGGAGCTTTTGAATCTCAGGACCCTGTCCCTGATTCAAACAGAACTCTGCTCAGGTAAACTTCCACAGGCTCTGAGACATGATTCTAACCTAGTCCGTAATGTCTAAGGTAAATTCAAATCTTCTCTTGCTCATTTTTTTTTTCTCTCCCACTCAATATTCAGGTCACTTGCTCTTCATATGGTTTCCTTATAACTTTATATTTTATAATTATTTCATTCAGTTTCTGTTTAGTCTCCAAACTTTAGAGCCTTTGTCTATAAATACAATTTTATTGTTAACTTAAGTCTGCAGTGATGTAAACACTGGTGATATTATATAAAAAGTTCATAACCAGAGCCATAATTTTCAAATACTCAGGAACTGTATATGTTTTTTAATAGATGTTTTCTAATAGAGAAACAGAACCAACATGGTGTGTGTGTGTGTGTGTGTGTGTGTCTAGAGATAGAGAGAGACAGAAGAAACAGAGAGACAGAGACAGAAAGATTTTATGGAATTGTCTCACATGTTTGTGAAGGCAAGATCAAAATCTATAGGGTAGGCAGGCAGGCTGGAGGCTGAAGGAAGAGTTACAGGTTAAGTCCAAGAGTGGTTAGCTGGCAGAATTCAGTCTGCATTCTGCTAAGACCTCCAGTAAGTCCCATTCACATTATGGAGGGCAATCTATTTTACTCGAAGTTCACCTAGTTAAATTTTAATCTCATCCCAAAACACCTGCACAGAAACATTCCGAACAATGTTTGACCAAATATCTGGATAAAGCCGTCCAGCCAAATCGACACATAAATTTAACCATCATGGTCACCTGCCGTCTATGGGCAATATAGTATATTACTCTGTAAAGGCTTATTTTCCCCTCCCATAATAGTTGTTACTGATCATGGAGATAAACATATCAAATTACTATTGTATTTAACAGATTTTTAGCTCAATGACAGTAACAAAATATTACTCATTTTGGATATATATTGACAAAATATTAAGAAATTAAAATAGTCAGGTGACATTGCCGAGCAATATATTCATTTTTATTTTAAGGTATTATCTATATAATGCTAAAACAAATGTCATGTAAAACTGGGCTGACTAAATTATTCACTTCTCAGTCATTTGAGTTGGCATCATAGAAAACCACCTCAGGTTCTTGATACTCATTGGTTCCGAAGGGACCATGAGATGCTGCTATTACAGTGTCATGTATGTTCTGTTGGAACACACTATAATGCTCAGTGCACATTAACTGTGACATCTGACTTCAGGTATAAGATATGAATATGGATGCCTGTTCATTAACAGCCTGAAAATGCTTGAAGTTCCATTGACAGTCAGATCCGAAGATTTTTGTGAGTGACAAGATTTTTGCACACACATTTTTACAACTATGACCAAAAAAAAAAAAAAGTCTTTTTTAATCCAAGAAAAAAGAATATTGAATCCTCTCCCTGTCAGAGTCAAACATGGACAAGAGCTCCAAAATACTAATTATAACTGAAAAGGTAGCTGGAATTTGCTGAAGGCAGTGATCCGACTCATTTATCCACCATCTACCTTCTGCTGATGGAGTCTGGAGTGACTGCCAACCTCTCAATTGGCTAAACTTTGCATTCCCAGGAAGGCTTACAGTGCTTTCAGCTCATGTGAGAGCACACTGATGACTTTTATAAGATAATGTCACTGATGAAATAACTTTTTGCTTATGTTGAGCACCATGGCAGTCTTTTGCAGAATGAAAGTGGATTCTCACTGTATTCAGTCCATCTTAATGTGAACTATACAATCCACATTGCTTCAGGGGATGCTTTACTAACGATTCTCTTGATTCCATGGAATTACACATCTTCACTTTCTGCTCTTAGATATTATTTTAGATTTCTGAATTATTGCTTTTTGGAGAATGTTTCAGAAGGAGTTCCCAGCCCCCTGCTAGAAAAATAAAATTTAGTAGTTTTTTTTACATGCTTACAAAACAAATGATCTAAATGTTAGGTAGCTAGTCAGACATGAGCAACATGGGGAACAAAGGATAGGGGCCCAGCCCAGAGTCCACCCAGAGAACATCCTATTGTTAATTAGAGATTCCCTTCTGCATCCCCAAAGACAAAGGACAGGAGGACCATTGTCTTAGCTGGCCTAATCTGGCTACCGACACCTGCACAGAAGGTAGTACCTAATTTATCCACAATTTAAGCTTCATTATAATACTATGTTTATGCGAATCTACTTATGACAGACAGTATTCTGGGTAAGCAAATCTACACTAGGTAAAGAGTGATGTAACAGCCAAGTGCCAATCAAAATGACCTCACTTGCCAATCACCTAAGAACACCTTTGTAACCACTCATCATGGGCCCCAGATATACGGCAGACTTCTCCCTCCCCCAGGTTTGTTGGTTGTTGGTTGTTATTGTTGGTTGTTGTTATTATAGCACTGTGTTATAGCCGCATTTGCTAAAATCATGTGCCTCCTTAGAGCGTGCTTTGTCTCTCTAAAATATGCTTTCAATAAATTTTTTTTTAATAAATTCTTTTCTAAATCTCACTGACCTGTGAATCTTCACTGCATCGATGAGGAGGAATCGAGGAAAAATGTTAACTACACTTCTGTGCAGTTATCCACCCCCACTCTGCTGCTGGGACAACACTGAAGTTCAAATCGCTCCAACAGTAACATAAACAGTCTGGGCTCTAAGTGCTCTAATGGAGGATTTAACAGTTTAAATTTTAGCAATCATGTAGAATGATTTTGTTTTGGTTTGGTTTGGGTTTCATATATTATGACTGATCTAGTTGTATTTTTAATACTCAGCAGGGTCCATTCTCTATGTAGTTTTTTTCTTAGTAATGAGTCTAAATTTATTGTGCTTCCATTTAAATCTAGTCCTCATCTCTGAAGTGACAACAAGAAAATATAATTTAGCACTCTCAAAGCAAATACGGTTTCAAAGAATTGTATGTCATTGCTAAGTCATTCCCTGAAGATTAATGTTGGTAGGCTAGAAATTTTTTAAAGGTGTTTCTTACAGGGTCAATTTGTTTAAACTATTGCTTTTCAAAATATATTAAATATATACAAGCGTCCAAAAAAAGATTATATGCATGGCTTCAACCAACATGTCGAACTTTGAAATATATATATAGGTCTATACCATTAGAATCTCATCTCACTTAAACAAAGAATTTATTAGGCAAAACATAAAGGAAGAAAGAAAGATTTGTTTCACAAATTGTCTCAAGTCCTATGCCCCTTAGTCTTTCTTTTATCTACTCATTCAGAGAAGGTTAGAACATAATAAAAAAAAAAATCAGAGAAGAATTTGAAGAGAATTTTGTAGATGAAAAACAATAAGACTCAGAGGACACTTGGGAAGATTTTTAAATCAGGGAGGCTAACGAGTTGGGGTAAGATTAAGGAAACTACTGAAGTGTAAGTATCCACATCGTGAAAGATTACCTCAGATTTTTGGGCTTCCGTGGTTACTAAAATATCTTGGGATAAATGACATGCTTGGAGTAATACGGCAGATTCAAAGGCAGATTATCGTGAGAGGCCGTGAGTCTGAGGAAGTAAGTTTGTAAATTATGGCAGAATTTCATGACCTCTTTCTCCCCTCTCGGTGATGCTTCCAGTTCACAGTACACAGACCTTTACTACTTTCCACTTCCTGACTCCTGAGTAGGAGACTTGGAGGGAACTGGGGATTTGTATTCACACATACTGAAGAATTTTAGGGATGTCTTTTTACTCTCAGAGTTTATGGCATTCTGGAACTGCCACCCACTTCTGGAAATCTCTTCTTTGCAAAGGGGATTTGAAAGCAAAGAAAGAACTGATGATCTTATCCAGAAAATGGAGGTTTCTGGAGCTACACCCCTAACACCCACCAAATACCCCCCACACACACTTCTATTATGTTTATATTCAAATAATCTATATTTATATTTATTTTTTTACTACTCAATTTGTCAATTTGAAGAAGTATCTTTGTTAAAAACTTCCTCCTTAATTTCAAAATATTTCATGTGTATAATTAATATGTTTATAATTAATATCTTCATTTGAAAAATATATTCATATATCAAAATAAAATGACCCCTTTTAACCCTGCTAAATTTTGTTATTTTAATTCTGTCCTAAGATTTGTACTTAACTTCTGCAAACTGTTTTTTTCAAGAACCCTTTTTATCCACTTTGATTTTATTGTAAAAATTTTATAATTGTAAATGTCTGCCTCTCTGAGTGAACAATAATACAGTGCTATAAATATCATTAAAACAACTGTTAAACAAAATGAGAAAAAATGCTTCAATAAAATGAAACAAATTTAGAATAGCCTTGGAGAAAAATTTGAAATAATAGAGTAGTTCCCCCTTATCTGTAAGAGATATGTTCCAAGACCCTGGGTAGATGCTTAAAACCACAGACAGTACCAAATTCTCTATATACTATGTTGTTGTTTTTTTTTTCTATACATACATACCTATGATAAAGTTTATTTTCAAATTAGGCCCAGTAACAGATTAACAGCAATACATAATAATAAAATATAACAATATAGTATAAGTGTGGTCTGTTTCTCTCTCTGATAACCAAGTTAATAACTGAGATGGTTACTAAGTTACTAATGGGTGGGTAGTGTGTACAGTGTGGATACACAGGACAAATGAATGATTCATGTCCCTGGTGAGATGGAGCTGGACAGCATAAAATTTCATCATGCTATTCAGAACAGCACACAATTTAAAACATGAATTGTTTATTTCTGGAATTTTCCATTTAATATTTTTAGGGCCACTATTGACCATGGATAACTGAAATCATGAAAAGTAAAATCATGACTAAGAAGGGATTATTGTGTAAGAAGATTTAATGGTACCTCTCAAGAGATAAATTATCCATGTTGCTATTATAATCATTGCATTTGATTTTACATTGTTACTAGGCCCCCCAAGCAGATCATGTTCTATACAAATTATACTTAAATATACCATAGATCCAGTAAGCTGAGTCCCAGTTAGCCTGATATTTGAGTATGTAAACTAACTTTAGCTCAGCCAATATGTGAACAGTTATCAATAAAAGTACACAATCAATTCATCTGTGAGTATATTATCAAGGGCTGTGTCTCTTTCACTGTTCAGTTAAGTTCTTGTATCAGAAAGTGCATTACACACATAGTTTCAAATGAATTCATGGCTGGGTCAGTTAAGATATTCAATATGTGAGTAATTGTATATGTCATCTTTGATTATTTTCTCAAATTTTGTCAACACTTGAGCTCTGATAAATAAAAGTTAACTGAATAACATCCAAAAATGAAAGTATCAATCTTTAGTAATTCCCATTTTTTGCAGCATATTTGTCAAATTTGATCATGACACACAAGCCCTCCACCAAATTGTCTTATCTTTACCTCTTTGGCCTTATCCTAGGCAACTTCCTCCTGATAATTTGTTATTTATTATGGATTGTATTCAACCCAAAACAGTCGTTTATAGTATTGTCCCCTTGAGAAAATAGATCAAATGTTCTAAAAATATAATTTAAAAATTTGTATTGCTAAATTTTATTTGTAAGACTATTTTTTAAATTTTAACTTATGTCCACTGTGTATTATATTTTTAAGAATTCTAGGATGTTCTACAGCCTTCGTGTCCATAACCATAATTTTTCTGTGATCAAAAAAATATATTTTTAAAATGTTATAATATGTATTAATATGATGATATTATGAGAATTAAAATTGCATTCATGGAAATTTAAATTCCAGCAATGATTGTAAAATTTCAAAAATTTGATTACTCTTTATCACGCTTAGTGTGTTTGTAAAGTTTTTCAAAGTAGGAATAAGTACTTTCACAACTCTTTTATAACTTGAGTAAAAAAAAAAGTTAAATCATTTTAGAATTTTGGGATACCTATAGAGAAAATAATTATAATATGTTTATTGCCATAAAGAATAAAATAACAATATTCAAATTAAAAAAAAACATGAAATGGAATTCTCAAAGAAATCCATCTTAAAAGGTAGATCAATATTTAAAATTTTAAACACTAGGTTATATCCTACTGCTAGTGTTAAAATAGCTTTTAAAATGCTCCAGATTTTAGCTTCCCTGCTTATAAAATTGAATAACACAAATTTGCTATGTAGGAATAAGAACAGAAAAAAACTGTTTAAGTGAACAAAAATCTTATTTTAAAGAATATGAAGCCAAATACAAAGTTATATAAACATTATTTTCAAAATAAAATGTTAACTTAAATATATAATTGTATGAGATACATTTGGAAAGCTTGCTCAGACCATATTCAAAATATGATAAACCACGGCTTAAGCCAAGAGGATGAAGAAAAGTCTCTCCAAATTCCTATAATGTTAGACAACAGCTTGGACTGCCTGTTTATTTGTTACAGATCCACCCAAATCTAACCAAATAAATCTCTTTTAATAGCACAGTTTGATAACAGTTCTGACAAAGAAAACTGCCATCAACTACTGGCTGCCAAAGAATACTGCATTATTATGAGGACTTGGCCAAATACACGGACTCACAAAAAAAGCAATTAATTGGTCTCATATGTCTATTTGTATTTTAATGCTAGAATTAACTATTTAATTGACCTATTTTTTAAAAAATAGAGCATTCGTATAATAGCTTTAGCTTAAGCTTGCAGCTTTATTGCACATGAATATTGGGTTCTTTTTCAGTAAATAGGCCCAAGATTATCCCATTATATCTGAATTTATTCAAACTTCAACCAACCCAGATCTCTCTATATTTTCCATTCTCAAGTATTCATTTATTCAGCAAATATCCACAGACAGCTGTTATGTGCCAGGCATCCTGCTAGGCACCAGAGACACAACTATTGACAACAGTTGTTCATGAACATTCATTTTATATGCTATCCCACGGTAAAATTTTTTCAATGATCAATTTATTTTGAAAAATGTCGTATATTCTACCATTCAGAGCCAATCTTTTCAATTTTGAAAGCACTGCAGAATCTTATAGTTAAAAACAAAACAACACCTACTAGAATGGAGAAAATCCAAAACATTGACAACACCAAACGCTGAACTATCTTTCTTTGCCGGTGGAAATGCAAAATGGTAAAATTATTTTGGAAGACTATTTGGCACTTTCTAACAAAAGTAAATGTAGTCTTACCATACAATCCAGTATCACACTCTTTGATATTTAGTCAAATGAAATGAACACAAGTCTACAGAAAAACCTGTATATGCATGTTTACAGTGGCTTTATTCATTATTTCAAAACCTTGGAAGTGACCAAGATGTTCTTCGGTAGGTAAATATATAAACTACGGTACAGTCAGACGGTAGAATATTATTCACCACTAAAGAAAAATGAACTATCAAGCTGTGAAAAGGCACGGTGGAATCCAAAATGCATATTTCTAGAGTGTGACTCTAAATGTTAACTACGGAATCTGGGTAAAGTGTCAATGTAGGTTCATCAGTTGTAACAGATGTAACACTCTGGTGGTGTGTGTTGATAAAAGAGGCTGTGTTTGTATGAGTAAGAAGGTTTATGCAAAATCTTTGTCTTTTCTGCTCAATTTGCTGTGAACTTGAAGCTGCTGGAAAAAATAAAATCTATTTTTCAAAATATTTTATCTCACTTGATTATGTAATTTGTTTGGCAAGAAATTATTGCCATTTTTTATGGAACTAATAATCTTCATGGAATTAATAACACATTTTAGGAACACTTCATCTATGTGATACAAGTATGAATCAACAATTTAATAAAGTTATTAAAACACTTTGAAATTTTAATCTCCAAAACAACCTGCAAAGAAAAAAATGGTACTATAGACAGTTATTTTGGTACACTGATTTAATCAAGTAAAGTATCTCATCTTGTATTCTCAGGAGATAAATTATGAATTATCTCTTGACATATTTTAAGCAAAAATGCAATTTTAACAGGCATCATTTTTTTTTTAGAGTCAAGAATTGCATCAGTATAGGTGATACCTTACATAGGTTCACTTGTTCAACAAACATTTTTTTTAAGCTCCTGATTTGTGTTGGCAAACTTTTTCTGTGGAGGGCAAAAGAGTACATTTTTTAACATTTTTAGGCTTCATGATCTTTGTCACAACTGCTCACTTCTACTATTGTTGTGCAAAGAGCAATTAAAGGTAAAATATAAATAATGGGCCTGGCTTGTGCCAATTAAATTTTACTTAAAAACAAGGAAGATGCCAAATTAGTCCTGAGGGGCTTTAGTTTTAAATCCTTGTTTAGTGATAGGGGTAAACATTTTAAAGTTTTTGCCTTTAGAAATATAGAGCCTCTTGATAGAAATATATGTTTGTATTTCATTGTTTTAACTGCTGATAATGAAATTATAAAAGGAGAAGTGTTGATCAAAGAAAGAAAATGCACAGGCAAGACATTTTTCTAATGCTTCCTGGGTGAAGAGTGGCTTATCATAGTGCAGGCTGCTATTTTGTTAAATATTTGGCTGCTCAAAAAAAGATCTGTCCTTTTCATTGCATATTATTCTGAAACGTATGGGACTACAGATGATATTCATTAAGAACTCACCCACTCACCTCCTACTTTCTTTAACAACTTATGGTAGAGATATATCAGAAGATGTGATGAAAGGATGTGTGGGAGAGTCAGTAATTATACTCAGCTAAGGACACCCACCGCAGACAAGCAAAACCCACTATTAAAAAGTAACAAAACTGCAAAACAGAACAACGAACAATGAGGCCTAGAGATGGAACAACAGGGAGAAGAGTATTTTATACTCTAAAGGAAGACTGAAGAGATTACAGCATATCCTGCCCCAAGAGTCTAAACTGGAGAGATAAACTAGTCATTGCTTCCAAGATTTGAGCTTGTTAATTTTCTAAGAGGAACTTGCCTGTAAATTTTCTGGGGACAATGGTTAAAGGCCCTAAAATCAGCTGAACTATTAAAATAGATAAATAAATGACTGAATAACATAAGCCACAAAGTCCATCTTACAGAAACTGTTCTTCAAAAATAATAATGCAATTGTATAAAATAAAGAGAAGAGGAAATTAAATAAAATTTTAGTATACTCTTTGAAGGCTGAATTGGCAATTGTGTTTGAAAATAATAATTCTAAAGTATAGAGTTCAGTTACAAATTAAGAAACATGAACAAGAATGAGAAAATACCTCATCATTTTGAGCTCAGGAATTTCCTGTTCTCATATGTCACTAATTTAATTATTATGTCATGTTCAATAAACCACTAAACTTCACTTCTTTGTGCTCAGTCTATGGTTTCTTACCCCATGCAAATTTGATGCCTTATTAGTTTTACCACCATCTAGTGGTAAAACAAGGTGATTGCAAATAAACTCAATACAAGTGGCAGATGAAGGGAGGCATTCCACATCCACTTTATGACAATATACCTGATAATACTTCTTTCGGATTTAGTAGCTGTAAAAACAGATATAATGATAAACCTTGTAAAGAGAGGTTCAAAACAAAAATTTTTGAAGACATTTTATTTTTTTTTTATTACTGATCATTTATATCCTTAAAACAAGTTTTTAAATAAGAATACCTGTAAAACTGCTTTGTGTTTTCTTAGTTTTAAAAAACACAGGAGGAAGTAGATAAAGAGAGTAATGTCATTATAATTGTAGTCAAGTTTTAAGAAGACAGAACATAGATGGCTTGTAATCAGCAAACAACACATTGTCGAAGATGGAGTTCAGAACTGGGTGGCAAAACAGTTAATCAAAATCAATGACTTCTGCTAACAGAAACTGATTCAACTTGTTCTGTAGATTTTTAGAGGAGTCTTCCACCAACATAATCAGAGAGGATGTTGTAGGATGCTCCATAACTTACATGATTATGGATACTATTAATTTAAAAGAAAAATAAAATAAATAAAATTAAGAATGTATAAGGTCATAAGTGAGAGATAGAATAGTTTCTTAAGACAAAAGGCTCAATATTCACCTAAAAAACCAGTGATGATAAAATGTTTCAGGAAATAGTGTGGGAGTAAGATGACCATATGATAGTTTCTTTTTTCTGGCAAAACAGTAAGGACAACAGGTATTAAGGTTTTCTGTGTACACTCATACCAAGTATAAGGTCCCTGGTAGAGCTATGTTACTCGTGAGATTTAAAAACAATGACAGGCAAGAAATTTGCTAAAGTTATGTAATATGTTACTGGCAATATTTATGAAGAAGCTTCAGTTTTTTTTTTAATCTTTAAAATGAGAGGGTTTAAGGATAATAGTAATGATAGTAGTAATAATAACAAGTAATGTTTATTGGTTAATTACTATTTTCAAGGAATTATATTAAGCACTGAATCTATATTAACTTAAAAGTTTCTTTCAGCTTTAATGATGTATGATTCATTAGTCTCAGTGTGGTCTCAGGTATGACAGAGCCTAACTGAGAACTTAGAAATCTATTAATGGATACTATTAATAATATGATGAAATTAATAATATCTAAATAACGCCAGGTGAAAAAAATATGTTTTAAAGTATCAAGGTTCTCATAAAGGCAAGAAACATTGGAAAAGATTTTAGCAATTTACATTATTTTCTGTTAATTTCCAAATTGGTGGAGGACAGCTCCTATAATATGTCATACCTTGACGAATTCTTCCTGTGAACGTCATTCACAGACCTAACATTTTATATGGTGTGGCTACAAGGTGTATTGTTGAATGAAACCACAAGCTACACAGATGTGGGGGGAAATGTTATTAAGAAACACAAGTTAGAATTAAAAAGCACATTTCCTCTGTGCAGTTCATTGGGCTTTACAAATATTTCATTAAGCTGTATTTACCCTGCTGTCAGAGGGAGGGACTATGTTCAAATATTACAATAAACAGCTACTGAGTGGTTATTCAGATAAGAAAAGAACACTGCACTATAAAGTATGTGCAGCTAAATGAGAATGAGAAAATAAACATATCAACTTACATTTAAAGGCTGTGATGTTGGCATTACAGTAATTTGAAACCTTGTGAAGAAAATCACTTTTTGTCGCTTAAGACAATCAAGTGCACAGTGGAACCACAAGCACCATCATGAATAGTGTCCCATGTGTATTCGAAGAGCCATACAAATTGTCTGTAGTATGATCTAAAAAGTTCACCTTGCCCACACCTATCTTCAAAAAGAATTTCAAGTAAGTGGAGTTTATTCTGCACAGGAATGGATGCTTTGTGCAAACGACTTTTTTGTAGGTCTATCAAATAGAATTTGCTGCATGTAAATCATGCCAAGTTTTACTAGCTTACATGCCAAGCATAAGTGAGCTCATGGCTTGTAGATTGGCTGGATAGTTCTTCTGGCATAGCCCACATAGGATATTCAGTGGGCCTCATGTGTGCATCTGCAATCAGCTGCAAGTTGCCTGGGGTCTCCTGCTTGGCTATTTCATATGTCTAAGCCAAAGCTGTGACAGTGCTGTCTGCTTCATGAACTCTCTATTTTTAGGCTGTTGACTTGCTATTGTTCTTATTATGGCAGCAGAGTTCTTACAGGAACCGCAGAGACATAGGTAGAAGTCCTTTTGAGGTTCATGCTCGAAACCAGCACAGTGCCACTTCTACGTCATTGCACTATGCAAGCAGGTCCAAAGTCCTGCCTAAATCCCAGGCTGGGGAAAAAAAGACACTATCTTTTGATAGAAACTTCAATGCTCTCATTTTAAAGGTCTGAGTCTAAGTAAAGAAAGAATTTATGGCTATTTCTGAAATCCATCATGGTGGTAGAGTGGATATATGTCATGATTTTGGCACCCAACCACTTTAATCAGAACTCCTTTGTTTAGGGTATTTATCACTTTATCAGTAATACTTTTAGAAAAGAGAGAGAGAGAGAGAGAGAGAGAGAGAGAGAGAGAGAGAGAGAGACAGAGACAGAGAGCACAAGAGGAAAAGAGAAAAAAAAAAAGCCAAAACTTGAGAACTTCCTTTCTCAGCTTTGTTTCAACTCATTCTCATGTGACTCTATCATCTGACCTAGATTTAATGAATCAGATGCACTATTGTGAGATTTTTCACTCAAAGAGAAGATACTATGAATAATTTATTTTCTCTTGAAGGTGTTAGAGTATAGCAAAGAAACAGCTGGTCAACACTCCCACTGGGGCCTCCCATGTGATCTGCATGGCCTCTGCCAGTGTCACATACAATGAGGCTTCTGTCGTGTGTTCCAGGGCAAGCACAAGTTCTGCCTGCCTGGACTCTAAACCAGATTTCTTGACCCTCCCAGAGAGTTGGAGAATTAATAATAACCTCAAATAAAGTCTTTAAATTGGCCAGAGTGGCTTTTGAGGATTAAAACTAAGGTCCCTGGTCAATATAGTAGAGACCCTGAGTAGAATTCTTCATTTCTAAATGGAAATAATAACATCCATAGAGATACAGTCTAGTTCACAGACTTAATAAATGATAGTTTTTATTGTTTTATGTTTTCTAAACATTTTTACAAAACAAAATCCTATCTTTTCTCAGTAATTAAAAAATACACCAAGCAACACAGGTGAGTTTTATTTTATAGTAACTATAAGACTCACAATTTTTCTTAATAGTCCAAATAGCTCAACTTACTTTTTCTTATTTTTCTAGAGCAAAGATAATAACAAGGTTGCATGGCATAGTAGAAAGGCCTTTGAAAAGGAGAAGGGAAGGTGAGGGCCTGAACTCTCACCCATCACATACAAGATATGTGCAACTTCCTCACCTACTTGGCTCTCACTTCATTTATACAATTGGGAAAGTGGTGCCTTGTTGACCTCAAGCATTATTCTGATACTCATATGAAACATTATAAGCATATCAAAGCATAAAGACTTTTTTGAAACCATAAATCACCATGCAAACATAAGGGATTACTTTTTAAAATAGAAATTTCTCATTCTCCCCATCTGTGGTATAAACAAACACAAATTTTTAAATTTTAATATATTCTCAAAATTTATCTTTATTCTGAGCCTCCTCTAACATCTGTTTATATGTGTCCTCAATTCAGATTTAATTTAGATTGGTCCTTTCATATATTGAATTGAAACTCTTGATGTTAAAATTCTGTAAAGTAAATGCAGTTTATACAACTAGAGGAAAGTTTTCTCCTAAGTCTGATTTCAGAAGAAGTATCACTTTTCTTTCCACTGCCTGGCACACTAACCTACACAAGTAGGTCATAAAGTAATTTAAGGTGATGATGGTTACTAACAATAACAAGACTGAATAATATAGTAAATTTACTGTGAAATACAGTCTTACCAAATAATTTCTTCATGATTCTAGCACACCATATGTTCTTTAAGTATATGCTAAGGGTTTTCCCTTAAAAATTTTGAACTAAATCTTGCTTCTGTATACAGTTATGAGCCCTCCATTTTTTTCTCAGAGGACTTATGAAGATTACTTTATAATTTACAGTTTTTGTTTTCAGCACCTTAAACTTATTTTTTTCTTTTAGATGATGCAGGGAAAAAAATCACCTCAGCAATAAACAAAGTTGACAATAAAGAAAGCAATGAAATTATGTAATATGGATAAAATTGAATTTAAAAACTGATTACATAAAAGAATAAAACCAATTATTTAAAAAGCATGCAAACATAATATAATGTTTAAAACCATAAAAGGAAATGCAAATACAAAAGTGGCAAATTAAGTAAAAGGCAAGTAAGAATTTGGTTAACCTTTATCTTCCTCTACTTATTTCATTAGTTTAGTTAAATTCTCAAAAAAGGAGTAAACTTTCTTGTTATCATCTGATAATAGTTTATTTTTTTCTATTTTTTTATTCATAAAATCTACCAAGTTCTTATTTTCTTTTCATTTAGGAAATTGTCCCTTCTAAACTTTAAATAGATCTCCAATCACCTAATATCAATCCCTTCATAAATACGTAAAATTATTCAGCTACCTCTCTTACGTCTTAAAAAGGTGTCCCATTCTTTAATAACTACAAGTGCTTCCATGAGCTTCCCTTGCCTATATTGTAAAATAATTCTTCAAAGAGTCTAGGAATATCTTTTCCTTTAAGGTATAATATTATATAAACATAATTTCTCTTGGTCGTTTTCTTACAATTCCAACCTATCTTTAGCTTTCTACTGTGAAGTTTTATGTGTATCCTTTTATTTTAAATGTGTTTAAGTGCATAGAGATTTTTTATAGACTACTGTATAGATATTTTATAAACTTTTAAATCCCTTTTCAAAAGCATAGCTTGAGCCAATGCCACTAAGATCAGTTTGGAGTTATCTGAAATCTGCTTTCAAGAAATAGGGAAGAGTGCAGGTGAAGGTTGTAAAAAGCTTAAAAAGTCTGATTTATTAGCCTTAAGAAAAAGCTGTAGGGTGATCTTTTCATTTTAGTCTACTTCATAAAATCAAAAACATAAAAATATAGATTCTCATGCTATTTGTATAAAATTTATATTTATTTGTGTTAATTAATATTGACTTTATATGTGTGGAGCCATCAAAATTTAAAATTATTCAAATGTATTTAAGTGTCTCTTTAAAATCAGTTTATGCATGAACTACCTCAGAAATTTATTCTCATGATTGTCTTATGACAGCCTAATTACTTCTTAATATTTTCATCTAATATTTGAGGAACAAATTTTTTAGGTCACTATTACTTTATTTTTATTTTCATAGAGAGAACAAATTAACAAATGAAGATTATTCAAATTTACTAATCTAAAAAAACTTAAATAAATGAATTCATATAAACATATGTAAACCCCAAACAATTAATTTTTAAATCAATTTTCTGCAGTTAATCATATATTAGACAATGTAAAGTAAGAATTTCAGTCATATACAGGAAACAATTTATTACTTGTTTATGAATCACTGTGTGGTTTAACTGTGCATATTTATTCATTAATACAGATATACATTTTTGAATACAGAATTAATACTTTCTCAATAATTATTGTTTCGTTTTGAGAATGAAATATGTCTAGAACATACACTTCTCCAAGATTTTTATCATCTTGATCTACAAAATCTTTTAAATTTTTTTAGGCTCAAAGGAAGGCCACGTCAGCAGTTTCTTAATTTCATTTTATATATCTTTGCATATTTTATAAGAACATTTTTTTCTCTAAAGAATAGAGACAATTTTATTTCTCTCATCTTAAACTTGTTTTATGTTTAGGTTTTTCTTCTCACTCCTTTTCTATTTACCCTCCAATTTTTATCAATAGTTTTGCTAATAGTAACAGTCTCTTCTCTCCAAAAAGTAAGGAGATTGACATGTGGTCTTTTATAATACATTGCATGGTTGCTTATATGTCTACATTATTAACATTTAAGTTTAAAAAGAGACTAGTAACCTCTATTTTTGAATTATGCTTTATATAAATTTAGCTTCTTAAGCTTTAGTACAAATTTATTTTGTAAATTTTATTTGTAACCTAAATACTGATATACCTGTACTGTTCATATATTCACACACCCATAGCAAAGTCAACTTATCATATATGAAATGTTAGCTATATAAAGTCAATAGATTAAAATGTACTTTATATATAAAATATGTATAAAAGATATACAAACATATATATGAATGCTATCTAGTCTGCATCTTTAGTAATAAAAATTCAAGAAAAAAATTATGGTTGTTTTAAACTCAGGAAGCTGGTTCTCTGTATATATAACATGGAAAATATTTAACCCAAACAACATTTCTCTTACCATAGCAGGCATTCTAAATTTCCATAGATTTCTAAATCCTTTCTTCAAAGCACTGGAAGTAAGTTTGATTACTCTCTAAATGTAGAATGGTGATGGCACAGGCACAGATGTTCCAGCTTATGAAGAAAACATAAAACTATAAGCATCTTAAACTAACAATATTTACTTTTTGAAAAAAAAATTATGTAAATGTTCCATACAGTAAAACCATTGCATATGCTGTATTTATGGTGCATGCAAATGTTGGTCTCTTTCTAATCATCTAGTTGCAGTTCATTGTGAAACTTAAGCTTTATGTAATTAACTGTGATACTTTGGCAATTAATATTTTTTATTGATGATATGCAATTGCAACTAATTTCCCTCAACTGTTCTTACTTGTGCAGATTGTTGATCCCACAATAAGCTCACCAAACTCAACTTGTAATTATGTGGACTGTAGAAATTCAAATAACAACAAAATGTTTCTTCAACAAAGGTGATGTTAAGAGATATCTATTGATAGTGTAGTGTTAGTCCCAAGGGAATTTATCACTCTGGTGACTTTAGCAAGTCTTTATATTCAGTCTTTCAAGCTAATTATTTTTTTTGTAAGCAAACTAAAAGTATAGTTACATAATAAAGGACAGGCTCATGTTAATCAAGTTTATTAGACTGATGTACAATACTAAATGTCAACCGATTAAATTTAATTAAAAATAGAATTATCCCACAAACTTAAATACTCATGTTGACATAATATCTAAAACCTAAGACATATTATTGACATGTATTGAGGATCATCAAATGTTTTGAGTATCTTTGAAGGTATTGGGTACTTCTACAAAAATTATACAACTGCACGTAAACATAGTTTTGTGTTTATGATTTCCTTGGGATGAATACTAACTGTCAAGCACATCTCTCCAATTGCTTTTACCAATGGACTCCTACTTCTAGAATAATAGAAACTTATAGAGATTAAACAGGAAAGTTAAAATAAAGAAAAATGTAATTTAAAAGATTTTGGTGAAGTGCCTTTCTGGTAAATAACACTATAAGTTATAAATGCATTTAAGCCATGCAAACTAAGGTGGGAACAAGGAAAATTTGGTCCAAGATATTAGTTTGACTGAAATAGTTAAAACTAGAAAATAAGATTGCAATTTCTGTCATCAAGTAGAAAAAAATCTTGGGAATATAAAATGTATTTACAGCATCAAGAGTTTCCTAGGGAAAATTATATTGTTATTTCAATGTGTTACACATTATTATTCTATAGTGAACTGAGAATTTTACCTGAGCTCTGTGTTCCTAGAAAACAGTTATGATTAAGAAATCCCTCACCATTCTTACTGCAAAGAAACATCCTTCTCCAAATAACTTGGTAAGACTCACAAATGCCTCCCTGGTTTATCTATGACAAGGCCAGACAGAGATTTTCCAAATTTCTATTATTTGCCCCATAAATAATTAGCTGAATTGCTGTCAGCACTGATCAATCAGAAGAAAATGTTGTTAGCCAAACTTTGGTTAAATTTATTTACTTTCTTCAGACCCCAGAATCTTGATGAAACTTCAGCCAGCATACAATCCCTTCCTAAAGCCCTTCCTGACAATAGATTGGTTTCAAGGTAAAAATTTTCTCTTATATACCATCTGATCACCTCACCCTTTCATTCTACTTTTGACATTGTTTTTTCCAGCATTGTTTACTATTTCTTATAGAAGAAAAAAATCTCTTTTTGGTATTATGTGAGTGGTACCTATATCACTAAAACATATTAAACATTGTCTTTGCTATCCATCAAACAGAATATCAGAAAATACCAAGTGATATTTTGGTGTTGGTATTTGAAAAATATCAATTCACATGATCAAAGATTTTAATTTTCTAGCCTTGACAGATATTTAAATTTTCATTAGAGAAATATAATGCTGTTGCTTGATGTAAACAAAAAAGAAAACAAAATTTTAAAAAATTGTTTTTATTTATGGAATTTCAGAAAATGAATTTTATAATTTTCTATGTGAAACATAACAATAAAGGGGAAAAATAAAAATCAATAGCTGAAAAACAGAAAAAAAATTGAAAGGAGATCAAATCATGAAAGTAGATAATAAAGGGATGTATAAATAGGAGAGATAATAGAATTGTCTCAGAACAAATTATCAAGGTAAACATAATTATTTAATATAGCATGTGTCTATTCCCATAACCTAACATAAATCAACCCATATTTTGGAGTTATTGAGATTTCAATGAACCAACATTCATTATAAGTATTTGACTACAATGGAATGTGTAAATAGTAAAATACATGATATTAGTCACAACAAAAGAAATTCATTAAAACAAAAAATGCTTTTTTTCTATAAGAGACTATGTGATTACTAATTATTAATCAAAATAATTTCTTCCACCATTTATTTAGTTAACTTCAGTATATTAAAATCAGAAGAGATAGCCTGAGCTATAATACAAACTTTGCATATGGGCTTCTACATATCTTTTATTTTATTCAGCTTATATCTGTACAAACAAAAAATGAATCACTCAGATAATAAATTCTGAACAAATCAACAAAGGAAATCAATATAGCTAGAAAAAAAAATATATATTTCATCATGAGCGATTCAAATGGAAAAAGAAAAGTTCTTAATTTTCTCATGAAGCCAGTTGACGAACAGCATAGATTCCAATGTCTTTATTGCCTAATTTCAAAGAAAGAGGGTAGAGAAAAGAATATTCCTACTGCTATAGGAAACTACCATTAGTTTCTTGGGGTTTTTAATTGACATACAAATCACATGCCATAAAATTGAAACTTTTAAAATATATAACTCAATTCTTTTTAGTACATTCATATGTTGTACAACTGTAACCACTATCTAATTATAGAAGTTTTCATCTCTATCAAAGAAATCTCATTTCTATTTGCAGTTACTCCCTACTTCCTCCACCTTCCAATTCCAGAAAACCACTAATCTACTTACAATTTCTATGCATTTGTTTATTCCAAACATTTCATATTCATGAAATTTTTAAAAATCACCTTTTGAGTCTGATATTTTTCACTTAACGTAATTCTTGAAGGTTTAGCCAAGCTATTATATGAAGCAACTCTTCATACCTTCCTATAGCCAAATAATATTCCATTGTATGAATATACAGTAAGTCCTCACTTAACATTGTAGATAGGTTCTTGGGAACTGTGACTTTAAGAAAAATGATGTATAACAAAACCAATTTTACCATAGGACAATTAATATAAGCAAAAGTTAAATTTCTATGGTATAGATCTGGTCACATAAACATTATCAAACTTCTAAATAAAGACCCAAAACATTTTTAATATTAAACATTGAAATAAAAGTGAGCTATCAGTACATTTTTAAAAGATTAATAAAAGCAAGGAAGATCATTCTTTTCTAACCCTTTATTCCAGTTCTTGGGTGGCCTATCCCTCAGCCCAGTGCACAAGGTAGGGACCAACATTGGACAAAATACCATTCCACTGTAGAGCTCACTCACACACACACACCCTCACTTTTTCAGACTAGGACAATTTAAATACAACAATTCACTGCACACACACACATCTTTGGGATGTGGAGGAAACCAGGGTCCTCAGAGAAACCCACACAGTCATGGGACAATGTGCAAACTCCACACAGACAGTGGCCCCAGCTAGAAATCAATTTTCTTTTTCTCATCAATGTTATTATGGAGCAATGATAAAATGCATATGGGCTTCTACATATCTTTTATTTTATTCAGCCGATATCTGTACAAACAAAAAATGAATCACTGTTTGAGACACATTATATCACACTTTGTTTATTGATTCATCACTTAATGAGTATTAGGGTCATTTTCACTATTTAGTTATAAATAGTGCTGCCATGAGCAATCATGTAAAAGTTTTTGTATGAATATTTGTTTTAAATTCTCTTGGATATAGATCTACAAATGGAATTGCTGGCTAATATAGTAACTCTATTTTTTTAAAAAAAACTGCCAAAATATTTTCTAAAATAGCTGTACCATTTTTATTTCTTCCAACAATGTATGAGGATTCCAATTTTTCTATAGCCTCAACAATTTTACTTATTGTCTGATCTTTTGATTATAGTTATCCTAGTGAAGGAGAAGTGACATATTATGGTTTTGATTTATATTTCTAATGACAAGATATAATGCATCTTTTTATATATTTATTGGCTACTTATCTGTCTCACTTAGAGAAATGTCTATGCTAAGTCTCTGCTGATTTTGTAATTGAGCTGCTTGGCTTTTGTTATTCAGTTTCAGGAGTTCTTCATGTATCTTGAATTTTAAATTATCTAATATTTGATTTGCAAATATTTTCTTCTATTGTATATGTTGTCTTTTCACTTTCTTGATGGGATCCTTTGATGTGCAATTTAAAAAAATTATGAAGTCCAATCCATTTATTAGTTATTTTGTTGCTTGTCTTTTTGGTGTCATATCTAAAAATCCATTGTTAAAGATTTATTCCTATGTTTTTTCTAAAAATGTTATATTTTTAGTTCTTATATTTAAATGTTAAATCCATTTATAGGGTGTTTTTTAATATAATGTGACATATCGGTCTAAATTCATTCTTTTAAATATAAATATTTAGTTGTCCCAACACCATCTGTTAAAAACAACAACAACAACAACAACAACAACAACAACAACAAAACCCACTATTCTTTTCACATTGAATAGTTTTGACACTCTTGTCAAAAATCAATTGCCTATAAATGCATGGGTTTATTGCTAGCTTCTCAATTCTATTCCAGTGATCTGTATATCCAACATTTATCCAACATCAGTACCACAATGTCTTGATTAACACAGCTAAGTGATACATTTTTGAGATTGGGTAGTGCAAGCATTTTAATTTCATCCTTCTTTTTGAGGATCGTTTTCACTATTTGGGGTTCTTTCAATTTTCATAAAAATTTTAGATTAGCTTCTCAGTTTCTGCAAAAGTACTAAATGAAATTTTTGGTAGGGATTCTATTGAATCTGTAGGTCAGTTAAGGGAGTATTGTCATGTTGACAAAATTAAATCTTCCAATCCATGAAAATGGGATGTCTTTTCATTTATTTAGTTTTTCTTTACTATCTTTAAGTGATGTTTAATAGTTTTCAGTGCACAAATGTTGCCTTGTTTTTGTTAAATTTACTTTTAAATATTTTTTCTTTTATAATATTGTAAGTTGAAAAATTTTTTAAATTTAATTTTCAGATTGTTCATTGCCAGTATAAAAATTCAATTGCTTGTTGCTTGTTGCATATTAATCTTGTACCCTGTGACTTTACTGAAATCATTTATTAGCTCTAATAGTTTTTTGTTGTTTTTTGTTTTTTTTTATGTATCTTGTACAATTTTTTTATATACCATGTGATGTTATCTTCAAATAGGAATAACTTAAATTCTTTCTTTCTAATACAGATGCCTTTTAGCTCCTAAATTTAAGGAGGAAGTTCTCAGTCTTTCAAAATTAACTGCTTTTCTACAAATGCCTTGTATCAGGCTAAGAAAGTTGCCTTTTTTGTTTGTTTGTTTGTTTAAGTGCCTTTATCATTAAAAGATTGAGATGTTATCAAATGCTTTATATGCATCTGTTGACATGCTCAAGTGCATTTTTTCTTTATTTTATTAATGTAGTATATCACATTAATTGATTTTCATATGTTGAACCAAAATAAATGCAATAAACCTCACTTGATCATAATGTATAATTCTTTTTATATGTGGCTGAGTTTGTTTTGCTAGCATTTTGTTGAGAATATTGAGAAATTTCACATTCATATTCCTAAGATATATCGATCTGTAGTTTTCTTGTAAATTCTTTATCTGGTTTTTGTATTAAGTTAAAACTGGCCTTCTAGAATTAGCTGAGAAGTGTTCCCACTTGTTTTATTTTTTGGAGGATTTTGCATAAATTGATACTAATTCTTTTTAAAATATTTGGTAGAATTTAACAATGAAGCTCTCTGGTTCTGAGCTTTCTTTTGTGAATATTTTTATGATTACTAAGTAAACCTCCTTATTTGTTAGGTCATTGCAATGACGATTTTTTATTGAGATAGTTATAGTAACTTCTGCCTTCTAGGAATTTGTCCTTTTCCTTTAAGTTATCTAATTTGTTGACATGCAATTGATCGTAGTCTTTTCTCATAATTCTATTTATTTCTTTAAGGTCAATAGTAATGTCTCATCTTTCATTTCTGATATTAATAATTTTAGTCCTTCCTTATTTTTCATGATGTCTAGCTAAAAGATCAAAGAATTTTGCTAATATTTTCAAAGAACGACTTTATTCGTGTTGTTTTGTTCTATCAATTTTTCATTTGCCCTTGCATTTATTTTTACTCTCATCTTTATTAGTTTCTTCTGCTGCTTGCTTTAGGTTTATTTAGTGTGATCTAGTAGTTCTAGTTTCCTAAGGTGGAAAATTAGGTAATTCATTTAAAATCTTTTTCTTTTTTATTGTGCTAATTTACAGCTACAAATTTCCCACTGAGAACTTATTTATCTGCAGCTCATAAATTTTGGTATATTATACCTTTATTTTCATACATCAAAAAATATTTTCTAATTTTTATTGTAATTTCTTTTTTTTTTACCCATTGGTTGCTTGAGTGCATTTAGTATCTACACATTTGTAAATTTCTCACTGTCTCTCTTATTGATTTCTAAAATTATTCCACTGAGAAAATATTTAGTATAATTGAAATTCTTTTAAATTTACTGACACGTGTTTTATGCACTAGCATATGGTTTTATCTGGAAAATATTCCTTGTGCACTTGAGAAGAATGTTCATTCTAATATTTTTTGTCTGTAAATATCTGCTAGGTCTAATTGGTTTATAATATTTTTGAAATCTCTTTCTTCATTAATCTTCTATTTAATTTTTTCTATCCATTATTGAAAGATGAATATTAAAGTATAAAGTTATTTTTATTAAATTATCTCTTAAATTCTAACAGTTTTTATTTTATATAATTTTGAGTTCATTTATTCAGTGCATATAAAGTTATATTTGTTATGCATTCTTTTGGATTGACTCTTTTATTATTATAAAATATTTTCCCCCCCTCTGGTAACAAATTTTGTCTTTAAGTCTATTTTCCTCATATTGACATAGCTATTCCATCTCTCTTTTGGCTATCGTTTGCATAGTACTTTTTTTCATCCATTTACTTAAATCTATTTGTATTTTTGGACCTAAAGTGTATCTCTTATTGACAGTATATAGTTGTATAATATTTTGTTGTCTTTTTTTCTAATCCACACTGACAAAATTTACCTTTAAATGAAATTTTTAAATTTGTCTACATTTAACATAACTACTGATAACGTAAGATTTATAACAGCTATTCGCTATTTAATGTGTGTGTGTGTGTGTATCATATGTCTATTTTTGTTCTTTTATTTCTGTATTACTGCCTTTTTTGTGTTAAATAGATAACATTTTATTTGTATTACTTCTTTTACTATAATTTTAGTTATTTCTTAATGTATGTTATAATCAAAAACATAAATTTCTCTTTCAGATTAATACTAACTGAAGTTCAATAGTATACAAATTTTTTCTTCTATATAGCTCTATTTCCTTCTCCTTTGTTATGTCATTTCCATACGAATTACATTGTTATGCATGTTGTCCTTTAAATTAGAAGGAAAAAAGGTTAGATAAAAATATGTTTTTACACTCTTTTATATTTATATATGTGGTTATCTTTACTGGAGTTCTTCCTTTCTTTACATGGCTTTGAAATACTCTTTAGTATCCTCTCCTTGGAACCTGAAGAACTTTCTTTAGTATCTCCTTGTAGTTGGTTTGCTAGTAACTAAGTCTTTCAGTGTTTATCTTAGGATGTTTAATTCTTCATTTTTGAAGAATTATTATGGTGGTTACAATAATTGGGGGGAAAGCTTTTTTTCCTTTAGCTCTTTGAATATGATTTTTTACTTCCAGAGTTTATGTTTTCTGATAAAAAATTAGCTTAATCTTATTGATGATCCCATATGTATAATCAGTCACTTTTGTTTTGGTACTTTCAAAATAATCTTTTTATCTTTGCTTTCAAATTTTTGATTATGAAGTTTTTAGGTGCGTATCTTTTTTAGTTTAAGATACTTGGTATTCAGTGGGATTCTTGGATGTGTTAAGTAATTTTTGAAATTAGATTTAAGATGCTTATAGCCATTTATTTTTGAAATATTCTTTTTACACTTTTTTTATTCTTCTCTCCTTCTAGACTCACATTATGATCATGTTGGTATATTTGAAGATGTACCACAGTCTCTGAGGCTCTTTTCACTTTATATATATATAATATAATATAATATAATATAATATAATATAATATAATATAATATAATATAATATAATATAATATAATATAATATAATAATATAATATAATAAATATAATATTAATTTATAAATATATATTTTTTCTATTCCTCAGACTGGATAGCCTCAATTAAACTCCTTCATATGGTTGTCTAATATATTTCTTTATATCATTAGAATTCATTTCCTTTGCTTCTCAGAATATATCTTTAAAAGCTGACTTAAAATATTTGTCTAAGAAGCCTAACATGGGCTTCCTAAAGGACAGTTTCTATTAATAGCTTTTTTCCTTTTTATGAACCATATTATC
This sequence comes from Macroglossus sobrinus, assembly GCA_004027375.1. Classification (NCBI taxonomy): domain Eukaryota; kingdom Metazoa; phylum Chordata; class Mammalia; order Chiroptera; family Pteropodidae; genus Macroglossus; species Macroglossus sobrinus. The sequence goes on from PVKZ01000441.1 coordinate 550,111, forward strand.
TTGTTTCTTTGAATGCCTCATAATTTTTTGTTGAAAAACAGACATTTTAAATAATATAGTTGGCAACTTTGAAAATCAATCAGTTTCTCTACTTTCTCCAGAATTGATTATTGTTGCTCTTTGCGGCTGTTTTTGTTTTATTGTTTTTTTTTTTTTAATTTTGTTTGCCTTCTTTCTTGACATTTCTAAACTAATTCTTTAAAATCTATATTCTTTGTTCTGTGGCCACTGAAGTCTTCGGTCAGTTCAGTGGTCTGCTATGTATTATTATTTAAGCAGCTTTTCCTAAGTCTTCTAGTCTTTGCTGAAAGACTCTCTGCATGTTGAAACATGCTTTCAAGAGGCAGTTGACAACACTGCCTTAGCCTGCACTTCCCGCTTCCTCAGAGCCTCCATGTCATCCAGAGTTCAGAATTTAGGGCCTTTTCAAATTTTTTCTGAGCATATGCAAATCCCTATGCATGTGGACATTCTGTTATAACAAGAATGTCTTGGAGTTTTTCAAAGTCTCTATGGACATCTCCTTCCCTAGCTTTTTTTTTTTTAATTATTTGCTTAATTTGCTTTTGGCCCCAACCGTTATCAACTTCTTCAGACATCTCTGACCTCTAAATGTTTTCAACATATACCTTCAGAGAAAAGCCTTTCACTCTGAGTGGGCTTCAATTCAGGTCAATTAAATATCTTGTATGTAGGATATTACAAGGAATGATTAAATAGCAATCAATGATTCTCTATGAATGAAACTTTGATTCTCTGGGGATAAATTTTTTCTTTCTGCTGGCTGCCAGAATGGTGAACTTCACTATGTTTGCAAGCTATTGGTTTTTAAATTTAACACAGAAATCGAGAGGTGTAGTAGAAACAGAACAAGTTAAAATGTCAAAATTCCATTGTTCGAACTGAGATTTAGCCTTTTTTTCTTGAATATATAAGTCTTCAATGATTCTGCAAGTCTTTGCTTAATTTCTAGAAGCCTGAAAAAGTTGATTCTGCCAATTTTTCCAATTTTTTTCTTGCTTTTAAGGGATAGAATTTTTGGAGTTCCTTAATTCACTATTTTTTTGTTAACATAACTATCTAACCACTAGTTTTGTAAGGCACTCTCTTAGTTTTCAGCCAGTTGTCCCCACATTACAAACATTTTCAATGAGATGAGCCTGGTATACTGCTTCTCTTCCCATCCATTGCAGAGGTTTTGCTATCAAGAGCTCTTTTAATCAATTTCCAACTTTCTGCATAACCATTAAGAGAATAAATGTTCACCATCAAAATATCATAAATGCATCTGTTCTTCTTCATTCCCTAAGGTTATATAAATCCAAATATTGTTATTATAGTACTTAGTAGTATGTATGGATTCAACGGCTTGGAGTGTAAAGCCTATACTACTGCTTAAGTGACTAACCAATTTCGCTGGATATCTACAAGGCTGTTTCCTCAAATGTGACACGAAAGCATCCTGGTTATTACTTATATTTGCTGTTGCTTACAAAAACTAAATTATTTGTATAAACCATATAAGCCATGTGTAAGCCCCAAATTAAATATTATTATTATTATATTTCTTAAATTATCCCACTGCTCTTTTATTTTGTTTTCTCACTTATCACTTTTATTATTCAGTTTGCTCCTCTGACCAAGTATTTGAAAAAGAAAACATTTTTTTAAAAATGTAGCATGTTAATGACTTTTTTCTTCTCTTGGATTTTAGTCATTTAAATGTCATGAATGAAGAGTAAAATTACTTTGCAAAGTGTAGCTAAATGGCAACCTGTTACCTTTTTCATAAATTTCACCTACATTTGATGTGTTATGCACAAAGACATAAAGAGAAATATAATGAGTTGTTTTTCAATCTCATTTTCTCACTTAGAACGATTAAGGGAAGTAAAGAGTTATATTCTGTATCAGAAAGAATTGCATTTATATTCTTTCATTTCTAAAATAGGTTTCTCTCTTTGAAATGGGAACAGTTTCCCAACTTAAAGTACGTAATTACACACTCCATTAAACAAGTAATTAACAGATTACAATTTGAAAAAAAAGAAAAACTTGAAAATGAGCAATTCGGCTTCTGAATGTGAAGAGTAGTGCTATAATTAGCATAAATACCTTTGGAAATAGATTAACAAGTACACAATAAAAATAAAAAAAAAAAACAATTTTTTTCCATACAGATCATACACACACAAAAATAGTGTTTCATAAGTCAAACAGGACAATTTGAAGAAAACCTGGTCTTAGAATTGTTCCTATATTATTCTGAAATTTAAAAAGATGAGATTTTGATGTATAAATGTTTACTATCCTAAGACACTGTGACTCTTCAGACTCAATGTTTTAAACTGTTTTTCAATAATAATTCCCTGAGGCAAGTGGCCATTGCTAGCAAACTCAACATGTATAATTCAAATTGATAATTTGAAATTGTAAAAAAGACAGGCTCAGTGTTGTGCATGTGTGATTCATGGTCACTGTAAGGTTAAAAACATGTATAAAGAAAATTCAAGAGAAACATGCACACTGTCTCTGTTATCTTGCAATCCAAGAAAAAGAATGTATTCTAAACTGGAAGAGGGGACCATTCTTCTTGCTAATCTACCCTTAAAAAAAAAAAAGACAGTAATTGAAGGCACTACAACTTCTAAAGGTAGTGGGAAAATAAAAGACCAAGTAATAGCTAGCCCTGTGGTAAGATGTTTCTTTACTCACTTAACATTCTGGCTAAACTCCGTACTCAAATCACTGTAGCAAGAAAAATGTAGCTATTTCTTCAATTCAGATCTTCTAATCAAACTTCTTAGAGACTCTTTCCCACCTTGAAAATCATGAGAAAGGCAGAAGTATGTCATCAAGTTTAAAACCTATGCTCTTAAGATTTGAATATGATCTTTTTATCGGAAATATGAACTCTTTTCTGAAATATGAACTGACCCTATGAGTAAATTTCACTTAAAGCATTTTGAAAAAAAAAGTTCATCAATTGTTTTGCTAGAAATCATATGTTGTTTTCATTCTATGTTGAAAATAAACAAAATAGATCACTATAAGAGAAAAAAAAGATGTCCTTCTACACACTTACTGAAAACAGGCACACAGTAAGTTCAAATATGCCAACATGAAGATGCTACTGAGATCATCAAAAAGCTATTGACTTTTGAGTCCTTGTTTGTTTTTATCTGGTAGTGAAGAGAAACTGTTATTGCATGTTATTTCATTTACCTTACAATATTGATTTTTTTGGTGGAAAAAAATACTAGTTTGAACTGTGACATCAAGTGTTTTCAAAATAAGAGTTAAATTCAGGTCAGAATAACTTAGTTAAGAAAGTAAAGAATTTCTATGAGTACTTTTACTGCCATACTTTTACCTTGTTTCAATTACTTTAGAAACTTCTTTTTTGATCCTATGTTAATCCCCAACTCTTATTTATTTATTTCAACATATATGCAGTGTTTTTCAGAAAAGTTTTGTTTAATGGGTACTTCCATAAAAGTCTATAACTTATGCTGGTGCAGATTTCAGCTATTGTAGCACATCCGTTGTAGGCTTTGGGAAAAAAAAAATGTGTGGAACAGGTTTATCAACTTGATTACTCAATGACATGTCACTTTGTCTTATTTTTAAAGTAGATATGCAGAAGGTGGTTAGTAGTAGGGCACATTCAAATTAAGTTTTCTACCTATAAAGACTGACTTTTTTTTTTTGTAAATCAGATTGCATTAAAAAAAAAAAGATGACACATCATTATGAACGTCTTCTGGACAAATTCAGGATTTGTTCACAAGAAATTGTTTCTTAAGTGCTATGCTTCATTCCCTAAGCACTGTATCTGAAATTAAAAACAGAATTTGAAATATACTAGACTCTTAGCTCTTGAGTATAATTCAACAATGGCATCTACTCTTCAAAAATCAAGAATACTTTGGAAGTTGTATTCTTTTTACAGGACAAATTCAGGTTAAAAACTTTCTAAATGTAGAGAATTTACTACTTTCTCATTTCAATAATCAATTTTAGCAATCACACATCTTTCATTATAGAAAAAATACCCTATATCTTTCCATTATACCTTATACCCTTAAGCAAATATTTGGGCTCAAGGATAGTGCTGATCTCTAAGTACTGATCCTCTTAGCTGATTTTTGATAGTGGCTAGTCGCAATAAAAAATTTACCAGGTTTCTTATTTCTCAGAGTGTGCTGTGTTTGTACATAGTCATTAGTACTTGTGAATTACTGGTGGGCAGGAGTTTCTCTGACACCTCAAATCATCTTGAACCATCTCCAGTCAGACTTAGTGAGGGTTTACACAATGCTAGAAGAGATATTCTGAAAGCTTCATGTCTGCATTGTCCTTCATATAGAAAGTGCTCACTTTTGTTAGTATTTATGGAGCTTGTGATGGCTAAATTTTACGTGTCAACTTGTTGCTACGATGCTATTTTGTAGATGTGGTTAAAATCTACAATCAGTGAACTTTAAGAAGAGTATACTCCATAATGTGGGTGAACTTCATCTAACCAATTGAAGGTTTTAAGAAAAAAGTTGAGGTTTCCCATAGAAGGCAAAATTTTACCTCAAGACTGTAACATAGATCCTGTCTGAGTTTCAAGTATCCTAAATTGTCCTATGAATCTGGGATTCAAGACTGCAACATCAAATCTTGCCTAAGTTTCCAGCTGGCAAATCTACCAGCCCCCACAATCATGTGAGCCAATTCTGTAAAGTAAATCTGTTATCAGGATGATACATATATTGCATTGGTTCCATTTCTCTGAAGAACCATGCTTGATACAGAGCTGTTCCACTATTATAACTGAGGTCAGAGGTAACTGATATACAGATGAGCTCATTTAGTAATATTAATATTCTTTCCATGAAATAATTCTTCCTAAATGACTGGATTCAGCTTAAAATAATTAGAAACACCTCAATAGATATTTATTAGTAATCGTTCACTACAGTATTCATCTGCTCCAGAGGTAAAAAAGTATTATTTGTGTTTAAAAAATATGTTGTCGAGAGTACTTCATCTATGTTCAGTACTATGATAAATCTGATACAGATCTGAAAAAATAATTAGAAATCTATGGTATTTTTAGTGTAGTGGGAAAAATAGATGGTGGGAAAATGGGAAGAATGTCCAGAACCATGTTCTAAGCAGAGTCAACATGATGTTGGCTAAAGACATTTTGAAGAGAATGAGAAAATAAGTTTGATAGTCCTGAAAATAAACATATGTTGAGAATATATGGTGCATGTGTAGATTATTGCTGAAGAGCTGAGGTTGGACAGTAGACTACAATTAAAATTTCTGAGCTCTATTTTTCTTATATAAAATTTTGTTTCTGGGCAAAAAAAAATATTTTAATGGAAATCAAATAAACTTATTTGTAAAATGACTATAAAATACTATTCACTCCAGAATATGGTAGCTTTTATTGTTAGTAGATGTTGACCTTATAAAGTATAATCTGACAAATAAATAACATGTCACACAAAGACTATTCAGTGCATGCCCCTCTCTCTTTACTTTTGTGTCACTTCCATCAACTACTATTTAAGCTATCATATGTCAGGCAATTATCACCGTGTCTGGTCCACAGTAAATGACTGAATATTAATAGATAGCTTTAAAAATGCATGCAGAAATCTATCTTTTCAATCAACTACCAAGAACATAAGTGCCTTACTTGCTAATATTCAAAGTCGGGAGTTGATTGACTTTGACACAATGCCATTACGCCTTGCTAGTTGCATCATAAAACATACAGTCAGATTTCTGATATAAATAAAAACTAAATTCAAGAATATAAAAAAATTATTTGGGAGTTGATAAACCCTGGTTTGGTAAATGGAACCCTTGTTTAGTAAGTGGAAGATCTGAGTTTTAGAGCTAGAAATACTACTAAGTAATTATTGCAATGTTAGATAAAGTGGTTAAATTTTTTGAGTTGTAATTTCACTGTCAAAATGCACAGGTTGCATTAAATGATTCATGAGGTTCTTTTTGGCTTTAATACTCCAAGATCATAGATGTTTACATTCTGTGATTCATATGCATGCATGTCTCACCAAAAGGAATTATAACAAATGCTGTTAAATCACTGATATCCAAGTAATGAATGTTATGAGACTTAGTTATTTAGAGATTATAGTATCCATAAAAAGAAACTAATGTATGATCGGATTTGGAGTGATGGTTGCACATAGATGCTTGGATATCTGAATTTGCTAATCTAGAAACCCAGAATCATCTCTCTTTTCTTCCTTTTAAGATGAGTCTCAAAAATCAGAGCACTCTAGTGAAGCCTGCAGAGCCAACAATCCATCCTTAGAACAAATGTTTGAGAAATGACATATTGCTTGGATGATTTTTTAGGGGAAAAAAAAGAGGTGAAACAATCTTGGATGATCAAGATTATTATCTTCCCATAACCAATAATTAGCTAATGCTACATGCTGTTGTAAGTGGATTAACCAGTTGGTTCTGTAGATATTTCTCTTCTTTCAATAAGTTCCTTATACATTTTTAGCTATTAACTACTTCTCTGAGTCAGGCTCTCTTCCCAAAAGAAGTAGTTGATTTATTCTGCTGTGGTCTTTTTGTTGAAGCACCAAGATTATAGCTCGCAGTGCCAAGAAATAGCTATGTTCCTAAATGTCAGATGTATTGTCATAACCTATCCTGACTTTTGATGCTAGGTATGGTGTATAAGTTAAGTATGTAGGTTGACTAATGAAATCTGTCTAGTAACCAAATGTGATAACAGTCACTTGTTTGGTCTCAAATCCTTGAAAAAATTGTTTTCAAGAACTAATATTTCTAAATTTCTAAGGAAATTTTGTTATCTTCTTTAACCAATTTTTTTCTCCCAGAGAATAAAACTATATTCCCCAAATAGCATGAAGATTATAAATAAAACTTGTTTTGAAAGTACGCACATATTTTAATCATCAATAACAAAATATTTATTACATTAACTAAAATATAAATAATTTGTTCACAGGCATTTTACCTTAAAAAAATTTCTAACAAATGAGAATCAAGATTCATGTGATTTACAATTTGATGTAGAAACTGATCTTTTGCACAAAAAAATTCTGCCTGATGACAAACATCTGAGTGAACCCTAGTATAATATTAGCTATCCAGGTTCTTTTCTACTTGATAAATACTATACTAGTTATTTCACCATGGACACTCAGTCATATCTTCAAATGAATTAAAACTTAAGAAAGATTTATCTTTCTATATTTAATTAAGACTTTAATTTAAAGTAAACTTAGTTCTCAAAATTAAGTCATCTACATAGATCCTCTGTTTTTTCCTGTATTTGCTTACCAGCTATACTGTTATTTGCTTAATAATTTTATTATTTTTGCCTAAAAATGTGTTAAGTATGCTTTTATCACCATTATACAAAAACATTATTAAATGTTAAAAAATGAAAATCAACAAAAAATAATTAATTTAATCAGTGTATTAAATAGAATACAAATATTTTTATTGCCCAATAATTAAGTTTTAGATCCTTAAAAATTTAATTAAAAATCAAGATAAAGCTCAATTTGTCAGGATACCTTTATTGTTTTTAATATTAACTAATTCTGAAAAATTCAACTGAAAAATATACATATTCGGATACTGGAAAGATTACTTTTTTGCTTTTTGTGACAAGATCTGATGCTGAGAATTCATTACTAATCAAAATAAGAAAAATTTATTTGAAACAGACTTTTGTTCCAAGATGTCATCTGAGATGTTCTCACAATTCTGTTTTTCTTCTAATGTGTCAAGTAATCTGGTAACATTTGCAAGAACAAGGATGAAAGTATTTCTTAGCAATACAAAAGTGGTGTTCAATTTGGAAAATTATTTGTGAAAATGTATACTTTTGCTATCCTTCAACAATCTCTTAATAATCTAACATACCACGATCAAGGCTTGATGGTCAATGCTCCAATTTTGCCATCAATGAGTTCAGTCTGTTTTGCATGTGAAATACTGACAGAAATAGATTTTGTGAGGATAGAGTAAGGCTGTCCCACTGAGCTTATAGATCTGCAAAACGTTCTGTTTTGCAAAGGCAGGCTCTATTGATGCATACAGCATTATATGTTAAAGGTTTTAACCATTGAAAAAATACTAAAATTATTCTTTTGCTTCAGTCAAAAAGGGAAGGCTTTCAGGACAAAAGAAAATAGATTTTAGTATGAAACCATCTTTGTTGTAATTTCTTGATTCTAGACAAATATTTGAAAGCATTTAAAAAGTTCAGTGTCCTATATTTACAGTAGATTATTTTTTACCATTTTACATAGCCCCCTATGTCTTCTGCACATCTGGGCTTGTGTAGGGTGAAAAATAGAGAGTGTAGGATATGGGCTATTACTTCCTGTGATACAATTTGACAATGTGGAACAAGTCTTTATTTTGCACCAACTATGACTTTAGTACTCTTTGTGCTTATCTCTATAAATCACTTCCAGATTATGTTATTAACTTATCAATATGTTTTAAAATCTTTACTTCAATTGTCAAAAGACTGGCCAGAAGAAAAGGTCTCCACGGTCGTAGCATTTAGCTCATATATAAGATGTAACACATAAATACCAACTAAAATCACATCAGAGAATTATTTATTTAAAGTGAATAAATTTTATTATAGTTGTGGCAAGATTTGCTGCCTTAAGTTTTTAGCTATATCAGTAATTTTACGATGAACTATTTTATTTGACAGAAGCATCCTCCCAGTTTCTTTGTTTATATTGTTCCTACTTACTATTTAAACTTTTTTGGCATCAAATATGATAAGTTTATTTGCAAATTACTCCAGCAAATATAAGTTCTGGAGGTAAATAAAACATGATAAATGAGTATTCTAAAGTTTTAGCATTTTTTTAAATTAAAGTGTTAATAAATTTTTAAAATGCTTTAACATCTTTCCACTTTGTTTTATTCTTTGGAAGTTGCACAATGATGTATGAGGTCAGATAGTGTTACAAGAGGATTTGTGAGTACCTCCAAACCTACAGAAATCAATTTGTTCTTATTTATAGTTTCACTAAAATTTAAATCAAAAATATTTTTATAATATTTTCAATATTTATTTTGCAGCTAGTTCTCTGCAACACTAACTAAAAATGAAAGTTATTAATTAGTGTGTCTCTGAAGACATACACAAATTTCATCACAATCAAAACAAAAATATTAATAGTAGTGTTGTAATAATAACCACAACTTAATATTTATACTGTGTGCCTGATACTGTTTTGAGTACTTTAAGCATGCTAATTTTTTTACTCTTTCATTAATTATATTTAAATAACTTTGATTTTTATGCATTAATAGTCTCTTCTTTAAATCATTGATCCTAAATAGGTTCAATAGAGAAGAAATCAACACATACACAAAAACAGAGCACAAAACAAATTCCAACTCATGCTTATTTTGTTGGCAAGCTTAATATTAAATTTTTGAAATGGAGTCCCAAAAAACTGATAAAAAATTGAATAACATACGTGTCAATTTAGCATATGAAATCATGTGCCTGACATATATCCCTTACTGTACATACTTGCAAACAATAATGATAAAATATTTCATTTTAAAGGCTTATTCTTTCTGGACTTTCTGAGCATCACATCTATAATTCACTTGGTCATAGTAATGCAGATTACTTTGTCACTATTTACTTTAGCTGCATCATAAAGCAGCAAAACATTACATTTATTAAATCAAGCTTTACATGTTGCTTAGATTTTCCTAATGCACATTAAAATAAATACTCGAATATTAGAATAATAATTGCATGCATATAAGGCTTGTTTTCATAAAATATACAAGTTACCTATCAAATCTTCTAATAATTTTATGAGCTCCTTTGGGCTGAGAGGATATAATAATTTTGCTTGATTTATACATATTAGTGTGATTGTCAATAGTGCCTTTGGTCATTGTTAATGCTTGAGTAATCTCTTTGAGAGTGAAAAGAGGATGAGGTGTGGTAGGGTTTGAAGGACAAGAGATGACAGAAAATTCCACACTCATATCAAAGGAATAACCTTTTTAAAAAATTCACAAATAAGAATATGTGAATATTGTAGCTTTTAGCTCCAAGACTAAAGATTGCATAGAAAAGATTGCAACAAATGAAGATTTCATTGTCTCCTCTCTGACTTTCTAAAATGACATGGAAGCTTGCATACTCTGGGCGCCATTCCCAGAAGTATAGCCTCCTCTCCAAAAATCCACAGATGCTCTTCTGGGAACGAGGTGGCGGCACTGGCAACACAGATGAGCTGACAGTGTGCGACCATTCCTGGAAGCTCTGCCTTCTGGAGATTAGACTTTCAAGAAAAAACACCAAACTTAATTCTGTTCTCTTCTTCACATATTCTATAGATTTTTAAAACTCACAGATTAATATTATGTGGGAATGAAAAACAAGTGTGTGGTTGTTTGAAGAAATTACTAATATATTTTTTGGAGATGCGATGATTTGAGTTCTCAAAGAATGGAATTTCTGAGGCACCGTATAAAGAAAAATTGGAAAGAGTTGCTTAACACATCACCAACAGACGAATGTATTATATTGTACAGTAATTATATCTTAGATTCATAGGTAGATAAATTTTTAAAAATGATCTTAATAATCATCAACCACATTCTTCATTTTATAGGTCCTTAGAGATTGGTGACTTAGGATGAGCTAGTGGTGACACAAATGGAGCTGTTCTAAATTCAAAAGTAACATTTTACCATCATCAATTTCCAAAGAGTTTCAAATGTATTATCTCGTTTGAGAAGTTTAGAAAACATATAAAGATGTTACTATCTCATTTTAAAATCAAGAAATAAAAGCCCAAACAATTTAAGCAAATTGCTTTACAAAATATATTTAGCAAGATTGAAATACTTAAAACCACATAAAAGCCTAAAGAAACCAAATTAATTAAATAGCACTAAATTAGTTGACATTCAATTGCAATGATGAAGTTTTCTGATTCGCAAAGTTTTTGTTTTTAGATGCATAAGAAATAATGCAAAAATCAATCAAGTGCCCTCTGTTGGTTTTTTTTTTCAATATTAGTGGGGTCATTCATGATATAAGGAGTGTCATAAATCATAATATGATTCATTTAGCTCTTGAAGTTCTGGTGTAATATTCTGTTTATATGTCAGCCTCTCACACATGGTATCAGAGTGATCAAAGGTAAGGGTCACACTCTCTTTATCTTTAAAAGTGTAGTTCCCAGCACAGAACCTACTGTGTACTAGGCTTTCAGTAAATGCTTCATGGAAATGAATGGTTCTGATGTATAATCATGAAAAGAAAGAGCCATTGCATTTCAGTAATTACTTCAAAATCAGACACAAGAAGCTGAGAAAAACTGATATGTAATCTCAGTCTAATACCACATCTTAAATTTCTTGTGAACTTGGACATTCAGTGTTTTAATCAAAATTATTGAGCACTCTTATGGCACAGAGCTCTGTAAACTCACACATTTGTTTCCCATTTATTATATATAAAGAATAGTCTTTAAAGATCACACTACGAAATGATGGAATAATATGGCTAACCAAGTTAATTGGTTTTCCCTATTTTAGTTTCAATATATGAATTGCTTGTTAAGAACACACTTTTGGCAATTTTCTAGGACTTGATTATTTTCCACTGCTGCATTCCTTTTATTCATTTTTTAAAAAATTTCCAACGCTTTCAGCATATTTATTAGAATATAGAAAAGAAACTAGACTTTCACAAATCAATCATTTTATTTATTTACCAAGAATAAAAATATAAAGATACAAAATGATGCTGACTATATCACGTTATGTCCAAGCACAGTGGTTTCTGATAGACAATCTAAAAATCAGAGCAAATGCATATTAGAAATATTCCTGTATCTTCAGTTGTCTTACTTGGAGCAAATATGCTTGTATATTACTTGGCCAGTATATTAAAACTTGACAGAGTACTTCTATCTACTGATCTGTCATGTTACTAAATTTTATTGTGGAGCAATGCCAGTAAAAAATAAAAAAAAAACTTTCTTTCTTCTCATGATTATATTTGGCAGAACTACTGTTCTGTGCATTTGCAGGTAGCAGTCACTCAAATATAATGATCTAAACAGATTCCAAATATTGATTTCTTGGCAAAAATTCTCATACTGTCCCAGAAAGAAATAATTGTATGAAAAACTGTTATATAGTATCTGTGTTTTCTGTGTTATTTTGTCTATTGTATGTGTATATGTCTCTGTGTGTGTGCTGGTTCAGCATATTGCTTATTTTCTTTCAAAAAAACAATGATACAAGCCTGCTTGTATAAATTAGCATGCCTAAATCAACCAGAATTTTTTAACTTAAAAAAGTTAATACAATAATGCAAAGAGAAAGGAAAATAGAATCATAAGAGGTGCAAAACATATTATTATTTTGTATGAGTAAAAACAGGGCTTATTTTATGAAAGAAGGTTTACTTAATCTTCATAAAACAAGCCAGAAAAAATGTCCAGAATGACTAACATTTAAAGGTGAGGTAGGGCTGCAAATCATATGTGGTACAAGTTTTTATTCCTTATTTTTGTAATTACTCATTCAACTAATATTATTGAGTATCTATTTGGTACCAAGTACTCTGGGAAAACTAAAATATACATCCGTAAATAAACAGGTAAGCTTACATACTAATGGACAATGATAGTAGATAAATTAACAAATAAATATGTACTTTGTCAGATTATATTAAATACTATAGAGAAAAAAGTAGTAGATAATATATAGTCAATAAAATTGTAATAACTTTATATGGTATCCTACAAAGACACAAAGAATCTAGATTTACAAGGAATTGGGAGGTGGAGAAAGGTTATGTAGAAACTGTGATGTGTGGATGATCACACCAAGAGCGTATAATTATGAGTATAGTCTGATGGCATGAGTAGGCAGAATGGTGGAACAAAAACCAAGAAGTGTCTGATTGAGACAGTAGGAGAGAAATGTGCTACCTCTTGAGAGCACCCGCAGGGAGATCCATCTTTCAGTTAGAAATAAAAAAGGAACATTCAATAAGAAAGTTCAGAATATGTGGGGTTTTGCTTCAAGGCTACTACTTTATCCATTAACCTATATAAAACCTAGATATATAGAATTGAGGCTGTTCTCTAATCAGTCCAGACAATAATAACAACTTTTGTATTTTTGTGCTGTAGGAGGCAATGCAATGTGCTGCAGGTATTTGATTTTTTGCTTGTTTGTTTTTGGTTAGCTGATTAGAAATGCATAACGAAAATTGCTTGAATTGGTGACTATATATCTTGCCATGTAGCTATAATTAGAGGCACAAAAAAGTCAACTGTGAACAGAATATTACTACACAACACAAACCACATACAAAATTGATTATTTTATTTACCCGTGAGAATTCAACCATGCTAAAAACACATGAAAGAATGGTTTTAATCTCTATAACTTTAAAATTATTATTCAGTGAAGTTGGAACTTCCATTAAATGTAATAACATTTGAAAGAAAACACATGCTTTTGCCCTTTTCATAAATTGTTAGATTTGCTTCCAATTATTTCATACTTTATACTATCTAAAAATCAGACAAAATTTCAAATACTCATTATAATTTTACAAAATGAACTTTGACAAAGGAAAGTATACTGTTCTACTATGATTATAACTTCATAGTTCCAAAACAATGTTTTTTTCCAGTTTCTTGCTTCTTCTAGTTATATAGGTTATTAGCAATATTTTTCAAATAAAACTACTATTTCTATTAATTATTTTTATAGAATCTTCATTACTTTTCAAAACTTGTGTTCTTTTCTTCCTGGAAACAACAAGATTACATTTCTTAGTTTCATCTGCTGTCAAGCTATGTGACTAAATTCTGTCCAATGGTACACACATGGAAAGAATATTTACCACTTCTAGGTTTGGCCCATTTAAAAACTTCAACCCGATTCTCAGCTTTCTCAGTGTCCCACTCTGTGAGATAGATGCAGAGAATTCATCAGGCATCATTATGTCCCTGGGTTAAGAAGTATCCTTGAATCATAACATGTAGAGTCACCCACAAAACATCAGCATTGTTTTGTTGTGAGTGCAAAATAAATTTTATTAGCATTAATCACTGAGATTTTTGTGATATATTTTTCGATAGAAATAAGTATTCCTTGATTATATACTTTTATTTTATCTGACAGTTCTACTTCTGTAATGGCCATCAGAAATTGTCTTTATTAACATTATTCTCGACTACAACCTTAAATTTTTTTTACTCAAAATTCCCATGATATCATTGACTCTTTGAAATGTTCACAATATTCTCCCAACTGGGAATTTTTTTCTACCTACATAAAACATAGCCAGTCGTCTAGCTAGAAAAATAGATACAAACCATACTTAAAAGTAAATGGCTTATTCAACATTTTCTCCATGTGTTACTCTCATACTTTTCTTATTTATAATTAACTTTGAAAATCATTACAATTTCTTACAAAATAAAATTTTTGTGCTATATCAAAGTATTCTAATAACAATAGGTTCTGCTTTTTTTTTTAATAGAGCTATATCAGATGTCTATTGCTGTACAATAATTTACCATAAACTAAAAAAGCACTCACTTATTACAGCACAGTTCTATAAATCAGAGTCACACAGGCATGATAGTTCTCTCTATTTTATCACACAATTAAAATCAAAATGATTCTTATCTTGAAGCTCTAGGGAAGAGTTCACTTCCAATATTTTTGCTTTTGCCAAACTTCAGTTCCCTGTGATTATAAGACCGAGGTCCCATTTTCTTTGCTATATAGACTTCCTTTTTCAAAATATTGAATCCTTTGTGTACTTTTAACCTCTGACTTTCCCTTCTACCAACAGCTAAAGAAAACTCTGCTTTTAAAGAGCTCATATGATTAAGTTAGGCCTTCTTAGATAAACTCCCTTCTTAAAATCAGTTGTGCCACATAATATAATTGAATCACAAAAGAAAATCCATCATATTTACAGACCTGAGAATTATTCAGAGAATGTATGTTAAGGGTGGAAAATCTTGAGAGTCATATTAAAATTCTACCTGCTACAAGGATCTTAAAAATTAACAAACAAACAAACAATAAATTCCACAAGCAATAAATCATTGAAGTATAGGTTAGCTCCATTGAAGTATAGGTTAGATGTAAAAGAATTATTATCATCGCATAAGTAAGTAATGAAAGATTCAAAATATTTGAGCAACTTCACCTTATTCTTGTAGTAGTAGTGGATATAAAGAGAGGGTTTATAGCAACATTATGACGTCAAGTTTAAGATGCTTTTCACAAGACTTCATAAACTATATTTGGACTTGTATGTCTATTATCATCACTATGTTGCATATTACTTGATTATAAAATGCAAATGCTAAAGAATTACATTAGTAGAAAGTTAGAATTGTCTAAATGACTTTATATAAATTTCTCTCTTTAATGTAATCTTAGAGAGTAGGGGGCCAATTTGTTTATTCTCTACATGTACTCAGTATTGTGGGTTGTCATAACAAAATACCATAGACTGGGTGCTGTAAACAGTAAAAATTTTCCACATTTCTGGTAGCTGGAAATTTGAAGTCAGAGTAACATCATTGTTCGGCTCTGGTGAGAGCTCTCTTCCTAGCTTAGGGATGGCTACCTTCTGGCTATGTCCTCACATGGCAGAGAGAAAGAAAGAGAAATCTTTCTCTTCCTCTTTTTAATAAGGCCATAAATTCTATCAAATTAGAACCTCACTCTTATGACCTCGTTTAGCTATTATTATCTCCTGAAATCCATATTTCCAAATACAATCACATTGAGAGTAAAAGTTTCAACATGAAAATTTGGAGGGAGATGTAATTCAATCCTTTGCACCACATTATCAAGCTGGAACATACACCCAACAGTCAGAGAATGAATATTTATTGATTTTCATTTTGAATCAACCAACTGATACCTGGTCAAGCTAGAATCATGATAAATCAGATTTTTAAAAAGTGTATATACTTCAACTCACTCTTTTTTTTAATTAAATTTATTGAAGTGACATTGGTTAACATTATATAAGTTTCACGTATACAATTCTGTAACACAGCATTTGTATATTGCATTGTATGTTCACCATTCATAGTTCAGTCTCCCTTCAATCACTTTGTATTTGATCCCCTTTATCCTCTTATCCTCTCTGCCCCTTCTTCCCCTCTGGTAACCTTTGTACTGTCCAACTCACTCTTTATTCTGATGATTAACACAAAATAAGTATAGAATAAAAACTGCTAAAACTTTATTTAAATTCCCTATAGCTATATATAGATACAACTTTTATAATTAAAACCAGAATAGTTATTAACTCTCATTTTGGCTGGAAGGCTTAGATGACTCAGAACTTGAAAATCTCAATGCTTCAATAGTTTCATATAAATTATCTCGTTTAAAAAAATATTGACCAGAAGGAAAACTGATCCTCAAGATAGCCATATGCATAATTTGTACTGAATGTACTCAGTAGCATAAAATTCCTCTATTTTAGACAATATTATCTGCAGACTTACAGTGCTAAATGTATGTTTTGGCATTGGGAGCCAGAGTGGTAATGCTCAAAATTCCTCTACAAATAGCATCACAGAGTCAGGACATAGTTTAGTATTACAATGGAAGTCACACTATGTACTCTTCAGCCATTAAGCTACAAAATATGCTGATTCCATTATGGCACTATCATGACAAAGCCAAAATGGGGGAATTCTGAACTCATTAACTTATAGAGCGATGATATTTGTTTTCACTTTGCTAGATCAAGAAGTGATTAACCTTGAAATGTTTCTTTTGGGAAAAATTGACCATTGCTTTGACCTACTTTGGTAACTCAGCTGTTCTTATGCAAACGCTTCTGTGGAACTATGGAAAATACATTGAACACATTGTAAAAATATGGGGGGAAATCTAAAAAAAAATTAACATTCTTAAGTTATTAGATACAGTCATTAACAATATTCAGAAATATTCTGACAGCTTTCACTACGATTTCCTCTTCTTTTGTTTAAAAAAAATTCTACTCTAAAGAAATACATTCAGCTAGGTTATAATTAACTTGGCTGTCAAAAGGTATTACATATCATCAGCTGCTTAGCATCCTGAGGTAGGCAAAGAGTAGCAGTACTATTATTTTCCATCTTATCAGGTCAAAGCAGTGGCAACTTTAATTAGAGTTATTGTCAAGACACTACTTAAAATCTATAACAATAAACTGTCATATGTTTGCTCCCACATCTTTTATTTCAAACCTGATTGAGGAAGGGGGAAATTTTTAATTTATAAATTTATAAATTGTCAAGCATCTTCTCATAATAGGTATCCTAACAACACCCCTTCTTATACTTAATGACCAATGACTAGCCGCTGACCTACTAGTTCTACTGGAATGTTACCAGTCACACACACAAACACACACACACACACACACACACACACACACACACACACACACAATTATATATTTAATAATATATCAAATCTTTAAGGTTTCAAAACATAAAAGTAATGAGAATCAGAACTAAATTATTTGCTGAAGATTTTTCCTACATAAATTACCATATTGCAGAGAAAAGATGCATTTTTACAAAAATGCCAAATAATTGATTGTAAAAAATGATTTGAGCTTATTACTGAAAGCATCATGTTTGCAAGAACATTTATCACTTAAACTACATTGAACATAAACTTTGTTCTGATTTCTCTATTGTTTCTAAAGTGTGGTGCATCACTTTCAACAAAGTATTTTATGTGTAATTAATGTTATTTTGAGAAAATTATAGATAGGTCTGTATTATTTTTCAATAGATTGACCTCTTAAGTTTTCATACATTCATTGTTCCTATACAATTTTGCTTAGAGATATATTCCGAGTAAAATAAGAAGCTTATCTTAATACAGATAAATCCAGTTCATGAAAATAAGTATAAATTATTTTGTCTTTTTTAGCAAATGTATTGTTTAAAAATGAAGAATATTTGTTTCACTCTGGCTGCCAATTTATTTACTTTACTTATGTTAATTTCCCAGGAAATTATGTTTACTTCTTTAAGAAAATATTTCTAGTTATATACTGACTTCTAGGTCATGGCATATGCAATGTAAGATAATAAGACCAGCAATTATTGTTCTATTTTGACACACTACTCCAAGAACATTATGTTGCATTTAATGAAGTAGGCCATTGCTGCCTTTAGGATGCATTCAGGCAGTCCTTGACTTAGTTGCCTTAGCTGCCCATTACAGACAAATAATCAACCAAGAATGACCAGTGCCTACTGCAGAATC